>CM076666.1:19273006-19292533 GCA_038496675.1 Rachycentron canadum
GGGGGGGCAGTGGCCTGAGGGTGGAGGTTGGTGGACTGGGAGGGGGGGCAGATTCAGCAGCACTTCCTAAAACACTGCAGCAACTTTGTAGAAAATGGGAGAAACTTATCTTTAATCTTTGCCTATAAACATAAAATAACACAAACAACACGAATGAACACACACACACACACACACACACACACACAGGAACTGAACTAAAACAATGAGCTGAAATAAATAATAAAATGACACAAAAATAATCTGCAACTATTCTGATAATTGATGGATTTTTCAGCAATATTTGTATGAAAAAGTGAATTTTTCACAGTTTTCACCTGTTTTTCTCACAACGGATAAAATGTGAGACTGAGACACTGCAGAGGCGAAATTCATGAGATGAACAGTAGCATTTCCTGAGTTCCTGTTATTGTTTGTTACTTGCTCTGTGTGTAAACAGGGCTCCATATGTGTGTATTTGTGTTACACTGTTGTATGAAAAGATACAAATAAAGGCCGATTGATTAATTGATAGGTGCGGTTTTACTACAAACTGAACACTTCACCAACATCTGGATACTTTTCATCAGCTGGAAAAGTAGAAACTGAACAAACCTGAATTTAACACAAGAAGAAGAAGCTGCTCTGACGATACAACGATAAATATTTCAATGTCACTGTCAACTGAGTGAATGAGGAGTTTTTTCCCCCTGATAAATCATCGTACTAAAGAAATGACATTCAAAATATTACTTTCAGTGTCATATTACTATGTGTTATATTGTTGGATTATTATCATTATTATTATTTGTGATGTTCAGCATATTTAACCAGTATTTGAGTAAATGTTTGTGCTTTTCATCTAGATATGTGAAGCTGTTTCAGTTTGAAAGGTCATTTTGTGCATTTAAACACAACTTTGAAACAATGATGATCCATTTTGTTGTTGGGTCTTTGTTGGGTGTGACACACACACTCTGATCATTTTAACTCGACCAGGAGGTGACGCTTGTTTTTATGAGCTCGTTGTTGGTTTTCTTAATCTTAACGTGTGTGAAAATCAATGTGGGGACAGTTAAAAGTGAACATAACACAGTTATTATTCTTTAAATGTGTAAATATAGGAGGTGCATCAAAACCACCCAGCAGGAGGCTATGACGGTGCAGCATCGATGCCAGGTCCCCGTGGTGCTCACTGTGTGTAGGGGGTGAAAATCAGGGGCCAATCAAAGAGGAGGCCCACAGGTCCCTGTCCGGTTTAGCTTTTAAATTGTGTCTAATCGACTGAGAGCACGTTTAAAAGCCGCGAATGAATGACTTATCACTAGTCCTGATTCGATTTGTAGAGTTAAATGAACATTTGAGGGTTTCAAATGGCCGCAGTGGATAAACAGAGGGAACCAGGAACCAGGATTTCAGCACCTAGGAATCTGTCAGAAAGAGAAGAAGACGAGGGCACGAGGCTGTAAGGAGCCTCCTTCATCCACACTTTCTTTCCTTTTTTTTTTGTTTTTCCTTTTTCTTTTCTTTTTTTATCCAACTGATGTATATTTCGTTGTCCGCCGGCTTAATTTTGATTTATAGTCCGTCCATAAATTAGAAAAATATGTTTTAGAATTCCATCCCGCGGAAAAAGCGGCCCGTGATGTCAGGGGATTGGGTGATATTTAAGATGTCAGAAATACATATTGGATTAGTTCGCTTTGTTCCCCCCGCAACAGCAGGTGTTTAATCATAGCTGATGGCTGGAGCGAAATGCGTTAGGACAGGCCAGGCACCACAAAACTGGAGCTGCGTTCCCATTGCGATAAATCATACGGCCCAATGTTGTTACATTCACACTCAGACGCCCTCCCTCCCTCGCTCCCTTCCTCCCTCCCTCCTTCCCTCTCTTTTACACGCACAGGTAGTCTACGTCACGTGCCGGCCATGCGCACCTCGCACCTTTGCGCCTGCGGGTTAAACCAGTTGATCAGCAGTGTAATTGAAGCAATAGTCTATTATCTGAGCCTGATGCCATGACAGTAACACAATTACGCACTAATATTAATTTCGGCCTGATTCTTTGGCCTAATTAGGATTTACACAACAACACCCTGCTGCGTAATTTGCTATAAATACCTTTTTTTCTTCTTCTTCGTCTTCTTCTTTTTGGCAGTGATAGGCTATTAGCACGGGTGAGTAGCTGAGGCCTCTTTTAAAGCTGATATGGGTCTAAATGACATAGATGAACAGTATCCATCATGTTAAAACAACATCCATCCGCACCTTTCCAGAAGTGTAATTGATTTTTTGTTGATATTAGTGGTTGTTTTCTCCTGTCACGACCATGCAGCCCGCAGGGGGTCATCTCCCCACCTCTTTAAGGCGCCACCCTCACCCCCGTCAAATCGGCGTCATTATCGCCACCTTTGAAGCGCTCACTGCGCACGCCGGCCACGTCTCGTGGCCCCCCGGAGCGCGCGCCTTGTGGGGGCCAAGGAAAAGCTGCAGGGGAGAGGGAGACGCTCAGGGAGAGCAAACATTTTCAAGGTCACCCGGTGAACTGGAACCGGGGAGGGGGGGAGATGCATGGAGAAAATAGTGCGTTTTGACACCAGCGCGCCGTTTGATTAAAAGGCAAAGTAATGGGTTTAAACACACGCACCGAGAATCCCGCCAGACTCTGTTGGCTTTTTTCTCCGCAAATTACTTAACGGTGCAGTGATGGAAATAAGGTTGTAATGTTTGGTAATGGAAAAGAAAGCCTATATATTCTTTTTTTTTTTCTGGTCTTCTTGTTTTCTGACATACACAAAATAAATTGCCCAAGCTAATAACCATGGCGCGTGGGATTTTTTTTCTTTTGTATGTGTGGGAATTGGAGTTTCTATTTTTTTTTTTTTTTAACATTCGTTACCAATGAACAATAATGGTCAAAATGATGAACTATCAGTCTTGCAGTGTAACATTAACAGTTGTGACTAGTGAGAAAAAAAAAAAATTTGCTGGCGTGGACTTGAAAGATGAATTAAAGAAAAGTAGAAGAATGTAAAGTGTGTGTTAGAGGGGAGGGTAGGGAGGAAGGGGGGGGGGGGCCTTAAACGCCTCACAGTGGGAGCAGGGAGTCAAGGAACCTGCAGAGCAGAACAAAGAGGATTGCAAAACACACTGGAAGATGATTTAATGCTGGCTGCGTGGGGAAAACAACCTCAGGCATATTAGCTTCCAGAGAAAAGTGCTAATCATGCATGCTCACCGGTGGGGATACCGCCTGCGAACCGAAGCTGGGCGGCTCCATAAATATAGGCTTTATTGAACATGGAAATTCAATAATCAAAGCACCTTGAGGAGAAAAACCAGGAGCAGAAATGCAGCGAGGGGCCTCGGAGCCCTGTCTGTCTGTGTGAGCTGTTTATCCTGGAACCACCTCTTCAATGAGTCTCTTAATTCCTCTCTAATTCCGCGTGTCAGGGCCTCGTGTCCCCGCTGTCCCGCCCAATGGCCCCTTCGTCGCCCCGTTTTCAGCTCTCCCCAGCATTACTCAGCTCAATGACACACGGCAAATTGCATTTAATAAATTAGCTTAATGGATTCGACGATCGGTTAGCGGGCACAGTGTTTCCTCTGGTTAAGCAAAACATTTATATCCCACAATCTCTCTCTCTCTCTCTCTCTCTCTGCAGGAACGTGAACATGTGCGTAATGAGGCCATCATTTTTTTTATTTTTTGCTGATTCTGAAATCGCCCGGGTTCATTCATGATGTTCAGATACACAACAAGCTGCCTCCAGCTCAGAGGAGGCCGCTTCCTACGTCATTTAAACCTGTGCGTAAAGGTGATTCCAAAGCAGTTTAGCCTATAAATCACCATCACCATCATCATCATCATCAGCATCAGCAGCAGCAGCATCACCATGAAGCCTGACGCTGACTGCAGGCGGTTAAATGTCATGACATCCCTCCCTCACTCCCTCCCTCCCTTCCTCACATCCTTGCTTCCTTGCCGCCACAACAATCCTTTATGGCCTCTGCATGTTTGGTTGCGCAAAACAATCTCATCGGACATTATTGATGTTACAGATGTTATAGTAATCAAATTATCGGCCTGTGAAGGGCCCCGCTGTCACCGCGCCCTGTGATGAATTATAGCAAAGGTCACAGCCTGCCGGTGCTTTATGGAGGGTTTGTACGGTAACGCTCAGGTGAGCGCCTCCAGGGCCGGGGCCTCACACACACACACACACACACACACCTGCACATTCGTTCAGGTTAAGGGCTTCCTGCTTCTCTGGGGAGGCGGGAATGGAGATGGGGGTCACTTTTTTTCATAACACAACTTTACCTTTTGCATTTACAGGTAATGGGAGCTTAACTTCCCATGAGCCTCTGGTGCTCAGAGAGAGGCTGAACAGTCTAAGGCTGGTGATTCTGTTTCTTATTGTCAACAGTGAACCATGAAAACCAACAACGAACTCCCCCCCGACACCAGTTGACTGTGTATCCAAAGACACACCTGATTCCTCTGGGACGTGACTGTCCTGTAACGAACGAGCCCATTGGTCGTCTGTCAGCAGGTTACGATGACCTCATGGTTAGATTTTGTTGCTAGGCGACACCTGGCGGCCGCAGTAACGATGACAGGAGCGAAGGGAAACATGCGGTGACAACGTTTAAAGTCACGTCAGGAGGAAGTGGTGGTGGATGGACGGGTCAACCAAACACAGGAATGTGACTCAGGGGAGCTGTGTTCGATTCCGATGTGAAAGTAGCTGTTAATGTTGATTCTAATATCTATGGCCAGTTAAACAAAGCTGAGAGATCATCGAACGGTGAGGAAGTAGTTACTTTAACCCAAATCATCTTTTCCTGAACTTACCCAAACCAGGAGTTTTACTGAAGTAACCATGGCAACAAAGGCTGCTCTCAATCTGCGTGTTTACCATTGTAACCATGACAACAAATATCGTCTAATGTTAAGGAAGTACTTAGTTTAACTCAAATCACCGTCTTTTCCTAAACCCAACGGAGTAGCTGTTCAACCTCACCAAGACGTGTCCATTACTGAAGTAACCATGGCGACAAAGTTAGGTACACCACTCTCTGTACAGTGTGCGTGTTAATTATTGTAACCATGACAACAGAGATTGTCTCACGTTAAACCCATATCACCATCTTTTCTTAAATCTAACCAGGCCGTGATGACAAACGCCACCCTCTGTCCTGTGCGTGTGATTATTATTGTAACCATGACAACCGCAGTCCGGGATGTCTGTTGCCACGGGGGCGGTGGTACGGGCGGTATCACGCGGTTGGTTGTTCGGACTGGAGACTGGTTTAAATAAAGTTTGGTGCAAACTACAGATCCCATCTATCTCAGGAAGTGACTCGACCCCCCCCCCCTTTTTTTTTTCTTTGAAATGAAACAACATATTTTTGATCTGCACAAGATAAATAAAGAAGAAAAAATGAAAAGCAAAGAAAGAAAGGATGCATGTGATGTGTTACAAGCCCAATCACAACAAACTATTTATATCTTCTTTGGTGCTGTTATTTATAAAAGCTTCACATTTTCAATTAAATTCTTTAGTGCATTTGTCACTCATTTGCTTTTGTTTACACTGTTCACTGGATGTTTGTGCTTATCGTTATTGTTTATCTTACTCTGTATATTTGTGTTATTTAAATCACCAACAACTCAGACAATCGATAAGACATTTGTTGAGCTGAGTCACTTCGATGCGAGGATTTGCTTCTTTTCTGTGTTTTACATTATTATAAACTGAACATCTTTGCATTTGGGAACAAACTAATCAATAATGAAAACAATTGTTAGCTGAAAATAGGATACGTACAAATAAAGATTTCATTATAGATATATAAGATAATAATAATATACAGTATAATTACTTTCGTGGCTTCTGTTTTGATGAATGATGTCAAACAGAAAAATGAATGTTTTAAGTTGGTTTAATTATTTTTAGTCGTTTTCATCAGACTGTTGTGAGGAGCTCGAGCCTCCTGGTCCAGAAACAGCCTGAACATTGATCTGTGTGATTATTGGAGTCAAACTTCTGTGTGACCAACAAATCAACGATGCTGGAGAACAAGTGGATTCACACAGTTTCCTTCAGTCCTGTTTCCTTTCTGTCCTATCATATGTATTTTTATTCTTTTGCACAATTTAATAACTTTTCGTTTGTGCTTTCCCAATATTTTTGGATGTGTATTATTTTAATTCATGTATTTCACACTGGGTTTTGGGCTTATTGTCTATGATGATGTGAGCAGGAGAGTTTTATTTATTCTTGTATATGATTTTTAACCTAATTAACGTCCCTGTAGAAAAAAAAAAGATTATATATAAAGTAAATGTAAATGTGTTATTTTGAGAATAAAACCCAATAAAACCAGTTTGATAATGTCAGATAATCTATGCAGACATGTACAGATAGACCTCACCTCCCCCTTTGGCCTCCTATAGCGTTTGTGGTGGCTTAGAGAAATTTGCTTGTAAAGGAGGAGGATCAGATCAAAGATGAACTGTCATCATGGGCATCAGGTCAAGATGCATGAGAAAGGAAAATTGTTGATCCTTTGACAAAAGTTGATTCTCAAAATTCACTGTATATAAACATGGAAGGGTAGAAAACACACATGGGCTCCTGAAAAACAGAAAGCAAAGATTAAACTGGGGCAGTCAAACACTCTAATGTCCTAAAACAAGGAGAATAAAGAGAAATAAGAGACTAATATGGTAATAATACAACTAAAGAGCACGTCAACCTCCACCATGAATGAAATAAACCTGTGACCAGGTGAACTCAGTCAGGTAAAAGTCATCATCAGTGATGAAGGGAGAGGAAACAGGGAAGAAACAGTTATCATGGGGCATTCGGGCACAGTGACATGTTAATGTGCCACTGGACACCAGCAACCAAAGGCTGAGAGATCTAACACAAACAACCACTGAGTTATTGACGCACCAATAAAAAAAGGTGTTATTACCATCCTGGTCTGAGCATCTTAGAGCCCCCGTGTTGTTCTATTGTACATGCAAATAAATCAAAGAAATAATTGGTGCTTCGTTTCATTTAAAAGCTCGTAAATTCAGGACGCAGGACTTGCTTCACGTTCATGGTCTTAATGCAGAGGAGGGGAAGTGAGTGTGGCTGGTTTTTGGAGGGAAGCTTCGCTGTCAGTCCGGGCCACATTAATCCAGACGCAATTAGGTGTCAGTGCGCTGCTGCTGTGGGTTTGATGAGGGCCTTGGGCGGCGCGCAGCGCACAGGGCCCTAATCAGGAGAGTAAACTCCGCTATATTTCAATTTGGGAGGGCGCTCTTCCGCTCCGGGGGGCTGTGGCACCGGTGATAAATAAAACGCCCATTTACTCCCCCTGTTCGCCCACCACACACACACACACACACACACACATCCAGACTGCTGCACTCGCCACCGGGCCCCTAATCATGGCCCGCGTTTGGACGGCGCACATAAATCACACAATTGGAAGCGCCATGATTAGAGATGCCAAACTCAAACAAATGCAGCGTGTAACCTTGTCAGCCCCGAGAGCTGATACCAAATCATCTCCAATGAGAAATGAAACAAAATGGAACAAGTGACACTTCTCCAAATATTCAATTCTTCATCAACTATTAAACCACAGCGCCAAAAAAAAAAAAAAAAAAAGAAAAGAAAAAAGAAAATGGTTCATTTGAGGCCAAGAACTCAAACAATCCACACGATCAGACCCGGATCACAGCCCTAATCTTAACCTAACAAGATTACCTCCTCCTCTGGTGTAATCCCACTGTATTATGACACATCTGTTATTAACCACTGTGACAAAGGTTGGCTGCACAAGAGGACCAGGCCTTAAATTCCTTTCAAATGTTAACCAGCATGTTCCTGAGGCCGGTTAAAGTGTTAATAGGCTGATTGAGTCCATTTATCTAATCCCCTGGTCTCTCCGCTGCCCTCAGACCCTCAGAACCGCCAGTGGATTTGGCTGAAGTGCTGCACACGATCTCTATTCAAATATTTCCATATGACAACTGCTCACAGACCACTCCAATTAAAGGCCAGCCTCTTTCCATTGAAGCTGCTCTGAAGAGCCGCGGCCGTGTGCGTGGCGCAAACAAAAGGATCTTTCCAAAGCATTTAACTCCCCAAAAGTGACTCGGGCCGACCCCGGGATCCGCCCCTTCAAAGGCCATCTCAGGGGGATTAGATGCTGGATTTAGGAGGAGAATTGGGGTTGCAACACCGCCTTTCCATCCCCATTTCTTTTCTCTCTGCGCTAAAGAGGGGCCTGCCTGTGCGTGTTCAGCACCGTGGAAATGAGATGCGCATTTAAAACCTGAGAGCAGGGTCCGCCGCATGTGGCCGTGCGCTGCCAGGAAACCTGCCCACCCGCCCACCGCACGGCACGGGGGTTAATTAAGCGGCCCTCAGAGCCGCTGGAGAGAGAGAGAGAGAGAGAGAGAGAGGCCGGGTTTGATGCTCTGTGCATCTGCGATTTCTAGCAAATTCACCCAGTCCCTCTGCGCAAAAGGGAGGATTTTTAAACAGCAAATTAGCATTCAGATGAGAGAGCCGTGCGTCACAACGCTGCGCCGCAGAGCGGCACCGGAGAAGAGTTAGAGACTGATGTAACATTTTAAAGTCAGTGATGACAGTCTGAGCTCAAAGGGACTCGACGCTGATGTGTTTGGTCAGTTTCTCTGTCAACACCCTGAAAACAAAGAAGCTCTAAACAGACACCAGACCTCATCCCAGGTCTCCAACTGCCAGCCACTGCGCCAACATCAGGGGTGGGATTTAACAGACAGTTACACAAGTGCCATACTTCACTACTGGGTCACTTCTTCCCACTTTGTGCTATTTTATTCCTGATAAACTCATAAACAGATTAAACCAGTGGTTCTCAACCAAAACCAGAGCCGAAACAGTGCAGTTCCTCTAATGGCCACTAGAGTCTGGCTGCGGCAGTGAGTCCGTCCCATAGACTCTAATGTTAAAATGTCCAACTTTACAGCAGAAATAAACGTGTTTACAGCCTGGTACAAAAACCAGATTTGGTCTCTGCAGCTAATTTCCTCCTTCGTGACGACTGTATGAGGGTGAATATTTTTTATAATCGAGGGCGTGACCTCTTTAAGTGACAGGTGAGTGGGTGTATGCTTCCAACAGACCGATTCAGGTTCTGCCAAGGATGGCAGAGGCGGAGCAGTTTACTCTGAGCTTTAAAACTGCTCTTCAGTGACGTCACAGAGGCCAAAAGATGTAAAAACATCCACAAAAATGCAAAGATTTGAAAAAAAGAAAATCCATTTGTTTAGTTTTTTCTTCTTTCCTCCACCGTGAATCATGTGAGGCCTCAGGATGATCTTGTGATTCTTTGGAAGGGCCCGACCCATAGACCGGGAACAACTGGAGTAAACTGTTGAAGCACTTTATTAGGAACAGTCGTGCACCTGCGTCTTCATGCTATTATCCAGCCAGCCAATCGTGTGGCAGCCGATTCAGGTCAGGAGCTTCAGTTCAGGGAGATGTGATGTGTTTCTCCAGAATTTTTATTCAGACTGGAGCTAAAAACAAAAACCACCCGGTAGCAGCAGCTCTGTGGAGGAAGCACCTCGTTGATGGGGGAGGTCAGAGGTCAGAGGTCAGAGGAGAACAGACAGACTGGAGCTGATGGAAAGACCACAGTTACTCAGATAACCACTCTTTACAGCTGTGCTGAGCAGAAAAGTTTTACAACCTTGAGGTGGAAGGACGACAACAACAGAGATCACGTCGGGTGCCGCTTCCTGTCAGCCAAGACCAGAAACCTGAGGCTGCAGTGGACACAGGTTCACCAAGAAGACCTGGTCTGATGGATCTGGGTTTCTGCTGAGGCAGCAGATGGTTGGGTCACAGTCTGAGTCCATGCTGGTGGTGTGGTGATGGTGTGGGGGACTATTTTCTTGTTCACCATCTTCCAACGGCTCCTTCCAGCAGGATGATGCTCCAAATCACAATAGTGAGTTCAGAGGCCTCCCCAGTGTCCAGACCTGAATCCAGGAGACCACCTTTGGGATGTGGATCAACAGGAGATCGTTGACGGATAGTAGACTGTTCCTTAAAGTGTAAAGAAAGGTGAAACCAACATCTGTTCTCATTACTGGTCAGAATCTATTACTTCAAGCAACTAACCATTATTTAATCTGCCAACTAATCTACTATTTGATTATAATAGTTTGGTCTTTAAAACATCAGATAATCTAAAGTGAACCGTGCTCAGACATTTTTGGATTCAGGGGCTCAACTGAAAATTAAAGGGCATCACTTTTAAAATTATTTATATATAAATAAATACATAAATAAAATCACCTACATATTTATCTATAGTCTTACAACTATACAGATAAATTAAGAACGACAACGTAGGTCTATGTCCAGGTACAAGAATTTGGCAAAGTGTTGCCTCTAGTGAGGTGAAGGGAGCTTAATGAGGCAACTGGTTAATGACTGGTTAACTGGTTAACAGTAGGAATTCGTACCCAACTTCAAGAAGCTTTTCTCAGAAGTCATATTTAAAAACTAAAACATAAAATTAGAACGAGGTCTACCTGTGCATGTGTATATGTCTAATTTCTGAGTCTAATTTGCAATCATTTCAGACAAAGAAAAGCAGAAAATTTCTTTTTCTTTTTTTTTTCTGCTTGGAAAATAGTGGCCAATTGCTAATTTTCTGTCAAACTACTAATCACTGTAGCTTTAATTATTATGAATCATTCAGGGATGTGACGGGTAAAGGACAGAAACACAATTCACTACGCAGATACGACTGTGTTGAGTCTGCAAATCACAAAAAAAGGCAGATTCAGTTTTCTAAATGCAAGTCAATTCCTTGAATGAAGAGTGCATTCATTCAAAACACAAACACACACACGTAGAGGCACTCTGGCTTTTATAATCATTGAGAGGATGGAGGATGATGCAGATGCAAAGTGTTTGCAGGCGGAGAGGCCTGGCACTCTGCTCTCAGTGTTTTATTGTGCGCTCGCTGTCACATACAGGTCTTCATTAGGAGCGTCTGGAGACTTTGTGAGGGGGCTTTTGTGCGCATGAATCACTGTGGTTTATGTGGCTTTTGCGCCACTAATATGCCACTATGTCGGATGGAGTCGGCTTTAGTGCAGGCCTTTATGGGGGCAAATTGGTGGCGAATAGGACAGCAGAGCACTTTAACAGCACTCACCTTCTCCTCACCCCTTTTAACTTATTAACTTATATTAACTCATTTTAACCTGTCAACAGCCCTGCATCTGTATCACAAATAAATCACAGCAGTGAGTGTGTAGCTGGGTGCAAAATGTGTTTACCTCTGTGCGAATCCACACACTCAAGCTTTTTACCTCCTAGTCACTATTAATGAAGCCAATCTCCATTTTGACTGTGTGATCACTTTTTAATGCACTTGAGTGGTTTTTAAAGTGCAATCAAATGCTAATTAAAGGCTGGTGAGGGTTTTTTTTTTTCTCTTGCCGACTGACCATAAATGCTCTTTCTGTGTGTTTTCTTTAGAGCATGCTTTCACGGTAGCAGAAGCATAAGCATGAGTCAATTGTTAAATGCACCTGCAAGGCGGGCCTCAGAGAACTGTGCCTCTTTTAAAAGGACACAAAAATGGAAGGTAAACAATGTAATGAAAGCACAGCCTTTCAAAGAATTTGCACTGATTAGTTTTTCCTTGCTCTTTGAGTGACAGCGTAAACTAGATCAGTGCATAAACCTGTGGATTGTACTTGCACCAGCTGTTTTTTAGACAACATAATGTCAATAAAGTTGAATTTAAAGCTATAAAACAAGCTAATTATTGTTTTAATATTGATTTTGGTGATGATGATATTCATACATCTGAAAGGCTGAGGTGCAGATGTGTCCGTGACCGTAAATCAGCTCGATTTCAACCCTCTGATACGACCCAGGAGTGTTTCCTGAAATAGCTGAAATAACTAGCCTACTTCATGAACATTAGACGATCTTTGTTGTCATGGTTACAATAAAAACAACCAACGGCCACGGATAATAGAAACAACCTAAACGGCTACTTCCACAAGGGAATCAAACACAGGTTTTGTTGACCCCGTCCATCCACCACAACCTGGACGTTGTCGCTCTATAAACTACGTCACTGCACTTTTCCTTTTGCTCCCGTCATCATCGCGACGACCACTAGATGTCGCCTAGCAACAGAACCTAACGATGAGGTCATGATAACCTGCTGACAGACGACCAATGGGCTCGTTCGTTACAGGACAGTCACGTCCCAGAGGAATCAGGTGTAACAGGCTTTGGAAAAACAAGTCAACTGGTGTTGAGGTGAACGTGTTGATGACAATATATATTTATATATAAATACACAAAAAAAAAAAAACGTGATACTACACAATACATAATCAAATCTTTGTGAACACTGATTGTATCATAACTCAGTCTTTACATAATGTGATTAATTGATCAACGTTGTTTGTCTCTTTTTTACATTTTCTTTGTTCATTTTAAACTCAGGTATATAAAGTAAAGCACTTGATTTATAACGGTTTATTACAATATTTCTTATTAAATTAGCTCTCTGAATTATTTACATTATTATAATATAGACATTAATACCCATCTTTTTATCTGTTGAATGAAAACATCAGCTGTGCAGCTTTAATAATTCATTCACAGTGTGTAATCATATGAACTGGTGGTGTCGTGAATGTGCCTCAGATTGATCCATAAAGTCCCTAAACTCATAATGTGCAGCAGAATCTCATCGTTTGGGTGATAATGTTATTGAATATCCAGTTTTCTTCTCCACTGTGAAGAGCTTCCTCAGTGTCTCCACCTCTCTCAGGTCGACTCACCTTTTCAATGCATTTTAAAATGATTAAAATGTACTGTTATCAATAATCTCTATCATTTCCCCTTATGGAGCTTTTGTGTTCCCTTGTTCTCTGATGTTTTTCCATAACAGGATAACACCGTCATCTACAGTAGATTAGAGATGTGAAGACATCTTTGATAAAGTACTTTTTCCTTTAATCATATTGTTTTTAATTGTGAAATTACATCCTCCTCATTAGTTTAAAATACTAGTGATGAAGGTCTATAGAGATGGAAACGTTGATGGATGATCAATAAAGTGTGATAATAATTTTAGCAACAATTTCTGATTTTGGTGCTTTGAGCTTTGGTGTTTTAACCTATAGAGTCAGAGCCTGAAATAAAGGTGTGTTTCACTAACCTGATGGAAACCTCGCCCTCCTCATCTCCTCTGAACGGCAGATTGATAAATGTGGGACACCAAAAAGGAAAGTGAAAAATCAAATCAGCAGAGCTGAATGTGTCTGTCCCCCTAATGAGCTGCTGATTGAACATTTCAGTTGGGAAACATGTAGTCATTAGTCTCCATGCTCCAAAGAAGCATTTAAAAGAAACTTCAGCAGAGGAAAAAAAAATCTAATTACAATACAGGAGACACAGGAATAGCTGTGAAGCATCAATTTAAGCATAATCACCACAATTACTGTTCCCATGGGTCTGCTGGAGTTACACCATGATTGTTTTGGGGATAGAAATTGTATTTGTGCGGATATGACACAGTTGTTTTGCGTTTTCCCATCATCGCGCAGGTCTTGGTTGTAAGTAAGTCAGCACATCAAGGAGACATCATTTTGTGCTGCTGGAGGATTAACTGTGTTGCAGAGTCTGTTTGTATATTTTTTTTTTTGTCGCCTTTAAACAATCAATTTTAGAAGGAAATAAACTACCAAAGAAACAGTCCCAAATTCTACGAGGCCACAAAAGGTCATTGTGGGATTTTTTTTTCCTGATCTACTTTTGCATTCCTTTATAATATTCACTGTATATTAATATTTCTTTTTAATATATACTTCTAATTAATATAATTGTACAATATTTATTGCTTTCAGTTTTTCCTAAATCTGCTCTGTCCTGTAAATGTCCTCACCTGAATTAATTCAATATTAATGATAATTAATATTGTTATTATCATCACCCCGTCATCATGCTTATTATTATTGTTGATAATGATAATTGTTGTTATTATAATCACTATTGTTATTATCCTTATCGTCATCATTTGCATTATAATTATTATTATCTTAATTATAATTATTAAGGTCGTTGTTATTATCATTCTCATTTATTATCGTTATTATATTAGATGTTATTATATATATCATCCTCATTATCATCATTCTTCTTCTTCGTCTTATTATTATTATTGTTTTTTTTTATTATTGTTATTGTTATTATTGTGGCTACTCGTTATAGCTCGTCATGTACTAACATTAGCCATGAAAGTAAAGATCTAAACACTAAACAGGATATGAACCCTATGTTACTAGTTCTAGTTATCACAGATGTGTATCACACCACAGAAGAAGAACAGCTTCAACACATCACTCCGACAACAGAATTAGTTGATGTTAAATTAAAACCTAAAGTGTCACAGGCACAGTCATGATAACGACAACAGCCTCAGTGTTTTTTTGTTTGTGTGTGATTTCTGCCACATTCACCTTTAAAGCTTAAGATGGTTCTTCAGGCCTGTTCACTGTTTAGTGCCACATCGTTTCATGACATGCCACCGTTCTGGAATCAGATACGAGACGTGCAACAGTATCGACACCTCCTGTCCCGCCATGACGGCCCTGACCACCTCCTCTCCACCTCCTCCTCCACGTTCGTGCCTTTTCTGCAGAAAAACAAAGGTGGATTAAAGGTGTAAAATCAGTTCAAAGGCTCCGGTCGGATCATGTGTGTGAGAAGAGAAGCTGACATGATTAAACAGGTGTCATCAAATGTAAATTTAATATTACTGTTATGACAGAGAGTAAGATTCGTACTAATAAAGGAGGAAATCCTGGACTTAACGAAGTTGAGTGATGTTTGCTTGTGTGTTGTATCTGCTCCTGCACGTCTGCAGTTTCCTGACAGATGAACGAGGGGCTGATCAGAGACACGCTGGCTAATGAGAAGTTGCTCTCAGTGGTAAGGTCAGACAGGCGTTTCATCAGCTGGGATGCCCCCCCCCCCCCCCTTACCTCCGCCAACCCCCGTTCACCTCTAACTCCCCCAACCTTCCCTTCCATCCGCTCTGTACTGTCTTCAAACAGAGATAAGACCAACTGAACGGGCCCATCATGTCACTGCGCTGCCGCCCAGAGAGGGAATGAAATCAAGCTGTCACTGCTCTGAACGCTGAGAGAGAGAGAGAGAGGTAAAGGGGAAGAGAGGCAGCTCCCTGTTCTCTCATTCCCTCCCCAGAGCCCATTATAGCAGGTGCCAACACTGGGAGATGGATCTCACACACACACACACACACACACACACACACACACACACACACACACACACACACACNCACACACACACACACACACACACACACACACACACACACACACACACTCTTGAATCTATCAGTATGAAGATGGCCGATGGAAAATGGAAAAAATCTTCCTTAAAATGTGAGTTCAAAAGATAATGTCTTCTGCCAACCATGAATTATCTTAGCGGAGTCTCAGCTCTAGTGCTTTGAGCTAAATGCTACAACGGCAAGAGTTAACACACCTTGTTCAACTACGGACTGTGAATAAAAGTGGACTGTATTGAAGTCTATGGGAAAATGGCCCTGATCTCACGTCACATTCCTTTCTAAAACGCTGGTTCGAAGGATCGGACCTTCGTAGCCGTTGTAAACCGCGAAGGCCAAACTAAAACGAGTCTATGGAGAATTTTTACAGTTGTATCGTTTGGCTCAAACTCAATAATTACATTTAGAAGTGTCACCCTCTGGCTCTCTGTTGCCGGTTTAACGTCATGCAATGAATCTTGGGATAGATCTTTACCTTCCCAGGTAAAGGAGGAGACATTTATCAGCCACCTGTGAAGGAAGCTTCAAAACAGGACGGTGGCACCAACTGTGACGGACTCGGTCTTTAAATGCAGCCTCTGAAGGATGTGGCCCCTGAAAGGAAACTTCCTTTTTTAAGGTTTATTTTTGGGTCCATCCACTTTGGGTTACGTCGTGTTTATAAAGATATTTCTACAGTTTGATGTAATGTGAATGTGTGTTTATTTTACAGTTATATAGAGTTATGTGTTTAATCATTCGACTGGTGATGTTGGCGGTAGGTGTGTAGTAAGTGCAGTGGGTGGAGGTGTGTATTTCCTGGAGGAAGTGAATATTTTTTATCTTGTTGGTTTGCCCAGGTTGCCAAGGTGATTGTGATTTCAGCTTTAAAAAAAATAAACAAAAATATAAAACGAGCTGGCAGAACTTCTATTGATAACATTTACATTATAGTGATTTAACTGTAATTAGTTCAGATGTATGAGAGTTAATAAACATCTATTTGTCTCTAAGTTGTTTCTGGAAGTGGAAACGATAAGAAAAATGTATTAATGAAAGAAAAAAGAGAGAAACTCCTTTTGAGAGGGATCATTATAATGTCACTCATCACTTCCTATCAGCAAACAGCCGGCGTAAGGTTCTGTTGTTTATTCAAACATGTCCACCACGTGCTGCTCTTTTCTTCTGTTTATGCTCAGAATTAATTAAAATAATTAGAACGAGGAACATTGTGCAGTGTTTTCAGATTCATGGTGGGAGTAAAATGAGCGGTGGGTTGTCGGCAGCTTTACTGTTGTCCTCCGCTTTGTCTTATTTAATGGTTTATTAACTGTTGACTCACCGTTTCGGCTTAATACAGCACGTCTCTGTGTTTCTATAGAAAACAGATTTAATATTCCTGTGGTTTTATTCAAATCTTGAATCCTGATTTGTGTCAAAATCCTGTTGAAGTGGACTAGCAGATGATAAATGATATTTATTTATACAATAACAATGTATCTGTAAATTTCTAATCAAACTTTGACTGTTTCACACAAAATTTTCAACCTTTACAATGAATCCCAAGTGTCAGACCTCTGTGACGTCACCTGTCGGTTTGTGAGCTGCTGATCTGAAGCCGCCAGTTTGTAATTTTATCGTTTGCCATCTTGGTTTATTGGAGGAAAAGGTGGAGCTGAGGAGAAGTGAGGGGTGGATCTGACCTGCTCTGTACTCTATCCTGATTGGGTGGGTTCAGTCTGTCAATCACACAGTAGCCACGCCCCCTAACTCATCCCCTGCTTTATGGTCTATTTTCCTCTAAATGGACCATCATTTAAAACATGAACATCATGTTGTATTGAAGACTTGAAACTAGAGACTGAGACCATAAACTCATGGAAAACGTTTACTGATCTAATAAATCAAGGGAGAAGTCTGGACATTTTCCCATAGACTTCAATACAATCTGACTTCTTTAACAACCAGTGGAGTCGCCCCCTGATGGTCATTAGATAGATGAAGGTTTAAGGCTCTTCAGCTTTGGCTTCACTTGTCAGACCCAGAGTCAATGTCCACTCTTATAAACCGTCTATGATTAATACAAAAGACTTTTCCTTTGGCGCCACTGTTAGTTTGATATTTGTGGTTTTGAGTTTTTTAGTTTAACTGTCGGATGTAATGTCATGAATATGTGACAACTTTTTTTTTGAGTCAAAGAACGAAGAGAAAGACGTTAAATGAAATGGGTCAACTCTTATTAGAGAGTATTAGTCCAGAAAATGTGATGCTTTGTTTCTCTGGAGGAGGTGGGATGAGTTTAATAGTAGCTGCTCTGGTCAGTGGTTTCAATCCAGTCCACAGCACATGTGGCTAATTTTCACCCTCTTCCCAATAATAATTACAGTCAAGATTACCTACTGTTTTTCAGCAGGCTCACTGGTCCTCCTGTAATTTAAAACCCATCTGGAGAAATGGATTTGCACTTTTAAGAGTTTCTCTGCAGGACGAGCTGCTACATCTTTTCTTTCTCAAATCAGCTCTGTGTGAAACTTGATTTCTGCATGAAATTAGATTAAGTCCAAAATGTTTTTTTGCTAATCTGCTGAATGGAAACATGTTAACACCAACATACAGACCCATTCAAGTACCAATATGACATGGGGAAACTATTAAAGCCATGGAGATCAAGACCATTTAAAAGCTTGTCAAATGTGCAGCTACAGGTGGGTTCTGTTTTTTTTTTTTTCCCCTTTGGTTGTTCACGTCTCGGGGCCATTAAACGTTGGCCGAATTAACTATTTGCCATCCCTGTTTGAAGTGTAACCATGAATGCATAGACAGCTGTTGCTGGATTAGTTTTAGACGGAAGAAAACTTTAAAGTGTGACAATTCTCAAGTAAGTTCTGGACTTTAAGAAGAAAGAGGCTTTTTTGTATGTTAGCTCTAAATCGATTTATGGAGGTTTATTAGCGAGGGACATATAAGATGATGATGTCCTCAGGAAGTGTAGGTTTCATGTCCGTCTGTTGAGATTTGATTGAATGATGACTTGGAGGAGCGTGATGTTTGACTCAAATTCACCTGAATGTCCACAACTATTGCAAACAACGTGATGCAGTTTGGCCCTGTTCTTAAGATCGCACTCGGAGCAGTGCATTAAAATAGGGAATTATTTTATCGCCCACCTCCCTCTGTAATGTTAATCCTGTCTGAACGGAGCCTTGTTAGTGTTTCCTCTGCGATAAAAACACCAGAGTTAAAGCTTCAAAATGGTTAAAGAGTGTGTGTGTTTCTTTGTGTGAAGTAACACAAGTAAAAATGTGTAAACATGTCTGGAAATCTTCTCTGTGGCTGTGGATGTGTATGATGTATGCTGAAAAAAGCTAGAAGTGTGTGTGTGTCTGGCAGGCCTGACACAGCGCTCGAGTGTGTGTGTGTGTGTGTGTGTGTAATGGGAACAGCTGGCTGAGGGAATGAGTACAGAGGGAGCGGTGATGGATGCGAGTGGAGCTCCTGTGACAGATGAGCTAACAGGTGTTCACCACAGCCCTCAGAGAGACGCTATTTATGAGCCAGAAAAGACAGCCAGACGCAAAGCTCACCACGCCACGGGCCTCCTCCTCCTCCTCCTCCTCCTCCTCGGTGTTGAAACGCGTCACGTACATCTGCACAACTTTACCCAACAACGAGCGGCACAGCAGAACTGGCTTCAGGCTTCGGTTTGAGAGCATTTTTCCTCAACAGTCGAGCCGCAGCCCTTTCATCCTCATACGTCTTCTTCTGCAGAGTATTAACATAAAAGGATAGAATATATAGAGCTCCAGAGCACTTCACTCTACATTAACTCGGCTCCTTCAGTCTTAATACTGGTTCCACATATTGTGATGACAGAGTCTCTTAAACATTAATGCCATGGGGCTTATAGCAGGGGTCAGCAGAGACACGCCTGTATGTTTTTACTATTGTTTGTGTCTTTTAATTCATTTAAGAATGACACTGATGTATAACACAGTTGAAGCAGATGCCGTGTTTTCTATCGGTGTGAGTAACAGCAGCTTCAGTGTCTGTCTCTCGTGTCCTGTATTATCTCACACTGTAGGACACCACTTACCCCTGTTGTTCTCTGGGTATTTCCACAATCCTTAGATTAGAAAATAAAAAAAAAAA
>CM076666.1:19292929-19358022 GCA_038496675.1 Rachycentron canadum
ACAGGGTGGGAGGTGGGGTGGGTGGGGTGGGGCAGGTCCGGACACAAACGTCACACAGTCGGACACTTGATGCTTTCAATTTCTCTCAATTTGTAAAGATGAGCGTGGACCAAATGTTCAGCCTGTAGCTCTGCATCTTTCTTTCAAATATTTGCCCATGGTGATTCTTGTTGAAAATAGTAAGTGGCGTGAAATTATAAGTGTCACCACCGAGGCAGGTGACCGATTAGTTTGACATTTTGATGTCGAAGGAGTGTCGTGTTTAAAAGGACAAAGTGGAACAAACAGAAAACAGTTGAGGACAGTGTCGCATTTTAAAATGTTTTATCACCTCTGTGATGCCATCTGTGTGTGTGTTTTGTTTTTAAAGGGGATCATCACTTTATTAAAGACTTTAACAAAGTTATTCCCATGGCTCAGGACAAAGCTCAAGCTCTAGTTTTCCAGTTTCTGGATTTCCTTCAATCACAGGAATAAAAATGTATGAAATATTTAATCCAGTGTTGTTCCCCTTTACCTTTACTAAAAGAACCTGGAAGGAGGATGAAGAGGAGGAGGAGGAGGAGGAGGGGGTGGGGTGTTCTACGGTTGGGCGAGGGCTTGTTTGAGATCTCGGAGCAACATGGACGCCATGACGCTCTTTTCTGTGTTGATGATGAGAAGGGCGGAGGACGACTCCTTCATCTCCAGCGACACCAAGACCAGGGCTCCACTGCTGACCGTCCGCCCGGCAAACCTGCAGGGGAGGAGGAAGAGCTCATTAAATCCCAGGACAGACCTGCACTGTGTGGAGAGGTGACGGCTCCACCAGCAGTTTTTTATATTGGAACTACTTTCTGCCAAAGAAACTCAAAGCTGTGAGGCACGAATCTCCAAATAAAACCACAGTTATCCGACATCACTGAACGTAATGAAGAATAGGTTTTTATGTAGTTTGGAGGAAGCAAAGGAGATACACACATCAACACAGTCACAGTTCATAAGAGCTAAAGTTTTCCATCCACATTTCGGCCACAGTTTACATTGAATTTTTGAAATATCTACAAAAATAAAAATATTAACACAGGTGCTCTTCCATCGTTCTGGTGGAAGAAAGTTAACAAGTTTCAGTTGGGGTCAGCAACTTGATGCTATTTGAAATAAAAGAAAAAATAAATCAATTAGAAAAAAAGAAATCAGTAAATTGATTAGATTAGGTTTATTATTGGTGTTATACAGAAAAAGACTGTCCCTTCCCACCATCTGTGAAAGACTAAGTGTAAACAATTTTGTCATTTTACCAAAATATTCCCTTTTTAAATTCACATTAAACACCACAACATGAAGGCAGCCAATGGTGGACGGCTTCATGACTGGACAGCTGATGTGTAACAAACATCAAGCAGCTTAACAAAGAGATAAATATGTCGCCCGACCAGGGACTGACGCACTTAACATTTGTCCCCTAAACCCCATAAATCCTCACGTTTGAAACTTCTCAAACACCTCACACCTTGTAATTACCCCAAATTAGCAACCGAGACAAGGAAGGAAAATGATGTGACAGGAAATATAGAGAGCAGAGCAACAGACAGTCTATTATCCCAACTGACTAAAGAGCCATTAGGGGTGAGACACGCCCCTCGTGCCAGTCAATCACAGTTGAGCCTGTTTTTATGGACTGTGGGTGTCTATGAGTGTGTGGGAGCCTTGGGAGCCTGTGGGGGATTCCCCGTCCCACCAGTTCCCTCTGGGCCATCGGGGAAATTCTCAGCCCCACGTTTCCTTGGATACCGTCCCTCCAGACCAGGGGCAAATCTGGGCACACATGGTCCCCATTGAGAGCGCTAACAAGAGGCAGACAGGGGCTACGACCCACCGTGACCCTCTTTGAGGCTGACAGAGCTGAGCTAGGGCCCCCCCCTCTCCCGCTCCCCTCTGGCCCCTCTGCATCTCGGAGCCTCACGTGGCTAACTCCCAGCCATCTGCCTCCATTTAGCACAACATCCCCGCAACAAAGACCCCCCGTGGCAGCCTGCTTAGGCCTGACAAACATCCCACAAAGAGCCCCACTTAGGCCTGACCAAAGCCGGTGAAGGGCCCCCGCAGGACGGCCTGTGGACAGGCGCAGGCCACAGAGCCGTGCGGCGCAGCGGGAGCGACTAGCACGTCCACCAATTAGCACACACACGTTAAAGATGGGGAGAAAGTGGGAGGGACAGGGGAGGGGACGTGCACACACAATGAAACGGCGCTGGCTCGCAAACCTAGTGTGTCTGGGTGTGTCTCTGGGGAGCTGCTAAATTACCATCAACAGAGGGGAGGGAGTTTATCAGGGAGCTCTCGGGAAGGAGAGAGAGAGTCCTCCTCAGGCTTAATTAAAATATTAGCCACTTCAGCAGGAAACACAAGCCATTCAAGAAGAGGATTAATTTCTCTCCACTCTTTGCTTAGCTCTCGCTTCTTTAAATAATTCAGGGGTTGTATATTAATCCAAATTACTAACTGTGGAAATTCAGGATGTGGCCTCTTTCAAACCTTTAAAAGCCACAATAAAAATAATCCTCCTTAGGTATTTTCTGTCTCTGTTTACGTTTGCCATTCAACACACAGTCATGAACACAAGTCAACACACATGCTTGTCTCTTGTCCAGTTCCCTCAGCCCTTCTCTTGCCCCCACTGTCAGCAGCTTTAGGTGTCTATGTGGTCCCTGTGGCTTTGCTAATGGATTTAGGATATAAATCTATCATTTACTCAGCCAGTTAACACTACCCTGAGGCTGCTTTCATGTCGTCTCAGGAGACGCTGCTGTGGGCCGTTGTTCATGTGAGGGAATAAGAGCTGATGAAAGAGACGAGACTGTGTTTTGATTGCGTTTGATTTCCGAGAGTGTGCGCTTTAAATGTTCTCGCTGCGCTGTTTGTGCACGGTCAAGTGCAAAGAGCAGCAGCGCCGCATCACATCCAGATCTGACACGACATCAGTGCATTTTTTAAAAAAGGACTAGAAGGGAAAGATTAGGGACAAGCGCACCTTAAACGGGTCATTGGTATTCTCCTGCACTCTTCACATACTGGGCTAAACACTGGATTAATTGCAGTGTATGGAAAGAAAAGCAAAGCATAACCCCTGGACTTAGAGCAGGCGGATTGGCATCGATCGGCAGGGCTGCGGCTAAGCATCACTCTCCAATTATCTGTGATTCTCCTCAGTGCAGTGAGCCTGTGTGTGCCATCTGCCTCCCCCTCCACCCTGCCACTGCAAACACAAAGTGGGCTTCACCTTTACATTCACCCTCACACAGAGGAGACATGGGCCGTCGAGAATGCAGGATTTAACCCACAGTGAGTCCACTATCCCCCCTCTAAACATTCAACCATGTTTCAGTCTCTGGGAATGAACTGTAGCAAAAAACAAAAACAAAAAGACTCAACTGCACCATGTTTTCACTAAACTCAGAAACTGACGCCAGCTGTGCGGTGGCTGCAGTTGGATGCTATTGTTCCATCCTGGTTCTTGGCCAGGTGGACAAGTGGAAGAGTGTCCTTCAACTGATTGGTCAGCGAGGCCGGAGCAGAGCCGAGCACGAGCGAGCCGGCTCAGACCAGGCAGATGGCCAGAGCCATTAGCCCCAATTAGAACCAGGAACCCTTCACACATCTCCAGAGCTCGGCCATACGGACGCTCTGCAGTGGCTGCACTCGAAGGGCAGACGGACGTGGAGGGTAAGAGAGGACAAACCGAAGCCGAGGAGGAGAGGGGACAAGGTGGGGAGAGGAGTTTAAGGAGAAGGCGTCGCCTATAACCGAGATAAACACCTGAATGTGACTCCATGTTGCATCTTCATTGTTGTCTCACAGTAACACACATTGCATCAGTTTCATGGAGCAGCTCCTATCATCTGAAGATAGATTATATGCCACAGTGTCTGCTAAGCAATCTACACCGGAGAGGCCGGACATTTAATTAGTCCGGTTATAAATGATAGTCGATTTAATCTTAAATAAAAACAAGAGTTCAACTTCACCAAAAAGAGGAAAATTCACAGTATTTAAAGGAACATAATTTAATTATATCAAAGTGTAAATTAAAGAGAAACCATAGCTTATAAATCAAGGGGTTCAGATTTTTTTTTTTTTTTTTTTGAAAATTAGGCTCTAACCAGAAGGATTGGCAATGCATGCAAAATTCGATCAAATTTGCTTTCAAACGGACTGAAAAATAGAGCACATTTATTCTATTCCGCCTGTTTAGACATAAACAAGAACAGTGTTGTCTACATTTGCTTTCCTGCTTGATTTATTGCCATCCTTCTTTCCAGCAATCAATTTCTGTGTTTCTGTGGCATCCCGACCCCCCCCTCCTCGTCCTCCTCATCCTCCTCCTCTAGCCTTCGACACCAGTTTGGGAAAAGCAGTGCTGCACCCTGCTGATAGACGGGGGGAGTGCAGGGATGGAGGCAGGCTGCTGCTCGTGTCAACTACAGCCCTGCAGTCTGCAACACCAAGTACCTGAGGTCAGTTTAAAGCCCACTCTCTCACTCCTCCCGGGACAGACTCTACATGTGATCCAGTCCTGACTCTGGGGTACAGGGTGGAGGTCACCTCTCACATCACACTTAATGACGAGTGACCTTCACGATGAGCTCTCAGAGGGTGAATCTGATCAGATTGATCACTCTGCTCTGTGCACGTGTGTTATTCAAAGTATGTGCAGCAGCAACGCACGGCAAAACGTCATGACTGAAATGATTCCAGGTGAAAGGATGAGCTGATCAGTCCAACAATTGAACGTCATCATCTAAAGGACAATAAGATTAAGTGAGAATATTTGGGTTTTGGCTTCTTACTCTGCAAAAACAAAGACGTCTTGTAACTTTTAATGGCCAATTGTCCCTGATTTCTGTTATTAATGGTAAAAATAATCATCAGATTAATCAGTAATGAGAATAATTGTGAGCCGCAACCCTAATTATGACACCACTCTTCTTCTCCAAGACTCTGTTTGGATCCAAAGGTGGGGTGTGAGACAGGAACAATGTGGTGGAAATAAAGCCTTGGCTAAATTCAAGAAGATCTAAAGAACAAATGGAAATAAAATCTGTTTCCAAACACAACAAACACAGAAACAACAACAACAAGTGGAATAAACCTCCATCATATTTTTGCGTTTAAAATGATCGAGTAGGATTGAAGATTGTTGCAGCTCTAATCAAATCAATAATAACCTTATTCAGATCAGAAAAATGTTTGATCACATTAAAGCCTGCACAGTAGCAGATATTGTCATTGCAATATATTTTTTGTATTTTATTTAAAATATTAAAATGACAATGATGTGATTTATTTTCGTTTGGGGCGTCTCTGCAGCTCATGGTGCTAACAATGTTGTGACATATTTTACCTTTATCAAAAGTTTAGTTCAGTTTAGTTATTTATTAATTAGGACGTTGCAATTCAACATAGGTCCAGTACTTGACAGCTACTGCTATTGAGCTGGGCTTTTGCTCTGTGTAATTCAGATTAAGTCAGTGATTATTAACATAAGAGCACAACACACAACAAATATTAAAATAGAGTCATATCTATCTATCTATCTCATATCTATAATCATACAGTGAAATTAACTGATTGTGATGCATAGTCAGGTAACAGCAACAGCAAAAGTAACAAAAACTAGCAAAAATATACGGATGTACAATGTAAAGGAGACAATAACTCAACAAGTAGACGAACAGTCAAACAAAAACAATTAATAGATACAATTGGCCCGAATTGGCTGCAGATTTGGTTTGATTTTAGCTCAAAACTAAAAAAAATAGCACAGCAGCTCCTGTGATTCGGGTATTAAACTTGCTCATATTGCAATTTCAATTATATTTCGACTAACTGTGCAGCTCCACTGCACCGTCACCGACACCAGATCAAAACCATAGGTGGACAGAGTTAATTGAAAAAACAAACAAACAAACAAACAAACAAACAAACAAAAAAAACCAATCTGGATGAATGAAACGCAGAAACATCTGCATCCACTTCAAAGACAAAGCCGTCGGTTTAATTTGAGGACGGTCATCATACGGACAACACGGGACAATATGGAGGACGTGTCTTTATTATTAAAAGACTACAGGGGAACATTGGGAGACTGTTTTTCTCTTTAGCCGTCACAGACGCAGGAGAGAGATTGATAGCATGGAGTCATTTGAGTTATTGGTTATTCTGAATGAAGTATGGGCTTATTGGACGCAGGCCTCTCCCACTGGCTATCATTGATTTCCACTCACTCTTTCTTCTCTCTGTGCCCTTGTGCTACCGTCTCTGTCTTATTTCTTCACTCCGACTTCCTCACTGTCCCGCATCTATCCTGTCTCTCCAACATTTGTCGTCCATTCGGGCCTAAATCTATAAAGAAATTATCACCAGAGACGGAAAGAGAGGAGACAAGGAAAGGAGGAGGGAGGAGGGATAATGGCGCAGAGGGGATGGAGTGAAAGACAAAGAGGAAGTGAAAGAGAGACAGCGGTGTGGAGGGAGAGACAGATGGGGGGGGGGGGGTTCAGAGATGAAGTGAAAGAGAGACAGAGCAGGAAACAGAGGGAGAGAGGGAAGTGTAATTATCTATCAGGTGTTCGGGTGTGCGTGACAGAGGAGGAAGCTCATTAGCACACTCTGTGTACACCAATTACACAGCCAGGCTTCTCAGGGCATTCCCCTGGCATGTCCGTGTGAGGCGGAGCGGCGACACAGGCACTCTCACTCTGCGACACCCGCATCCACCATGTTTAACCGAACCCCACATCAAAACACCAAAACGCACAATGCACCTCCTCACTCTGACACAGACACGACAAAGTCCGCTTCAAAACCTGTGTCTGACTCTCAAAACGGGGTCAAAGGTCAAAAACATGTATTATTCTAACTGTTGCCAAAACAAATTTCTCATTTCTATAAGGTTGAGTCAGTGTTTTTGGATGCAATTCATTTATTATTTCTTTACTCGAATGTATATAATTGTGTTATTAATATTGCATGAACTCCAGTCTCCCTACACAAATGAATAAAAACAAGTGTAACATATTTAATAATCACTTCATAATCACTTATAAGAGTCAATAACCTCTTTGTCTAAGACTCAGCGGTCCTTGTAATGAAGAGCACTGCTTTACAGCTATTGCTAATGCCACATGCCACGATCGACCTGAGTCTGTACCGCACCGTGACGTCACCCGTTGGCTTGTGAGCTGCCGATGTGAAGCCACCAGTTTGTTTTTTGGAAGTCGGCCATCCTGGTTTTGCTGGTAGCTGGATGTTGTTGCCCTCAGACAGAGCCAGGCTGGTCGTCTCCAGTCATTATGCTAAGCTAAGCTAACAAATAATCTGTCTGCAGCCTTCTTTCTGACACTCAGGATCAGTATCAATCTTCTCTTTCTCCTCCAGAAAGAAACGGACGTGTATTTACCAAAATGTCAAACTATTCCTTTAATTGTGTGTACGTTTCTCTCACAGGACAGATGTGGCAACAGAAACACAATGAAGCCCGGAAGGAAACAACAGTGATACTAGTGACAGTTACTGTACAAATTATACACAACCAGAAGTCAAACCCTGTTAAACCCTGTTCTACTCTTTATATTATGGATAAGTCCTATAATGGGAACAATGTAAACAGAAACGAGATGAGATCAAGCTGCTTCTGAATATCCTCAGCCGTCAGTGTTTCTACTTTACTTTAAATTTGTTGTATCTCGCTTTTAACTATTTCATTTTGATTATATTCTTTTGAATGTGAAACATTCTGTGACCAATGTCTGTGAAAAGTGCTATATAAATAAACTTTGCTTGCTTACTACCAATTTACAGTCTGGGTCAAGAAGTGGACGAACAGGAGTCTCAGACGTTTGGATCAGCCAATTTATCGTTCATGCTTCCAGTTGAAGATTGAAGGCAAAAAACAAACAAACAAACAAAAAAAACCCTAATTAAATAATAAACAAGCAGCAAATTTAACTTAAATGTTATGTTCATGAGATAGGACTGCTGACTGAGCTGTAAGTCAGTACCAAACTGATCATAATCAAACTTTTGACCAGTCTGGGAACAAAAGCCTAATAAGTGGGTTTGGTATTAATGTCAGGTGACTTCACTTCCTTATCTAGAAACCTGCGTCTCAGATACTAAGTGAACTGTGTCATTTACTGCGAAATCATCCTTCCTTCCCTTATTGCCTTGTAGGTCTGTCTTTCCAAAAGCTGACAGGAAATTGTAAACACCTGTCATTTACTGTGAAATGCTCTGGGTTTTTTTTTTTTTTGTATTTGAGTCTCAAAGTATTTGACTGGTTTGGGATTAAATACATCAGCGGTTTCAGCCGAAACTGGCTGCTGTTGGATACCACGCCTGTCAAGACGAGGAAATAAACAACATCTCACACTCCGCGTCAAGTTGCATATCAGCTAAGTAAGAGTAAATTGGATAAATAACGCTGTCAACCAAATATATTTTAGCAATTTTGCCCTGCGAGAACCACGTATCTCCAGGACAGAGAGGTTTTCATGTCGTCTGAATGGGTTTTAAAAGGGTTCATTTGGAGATACGTGGTTTCCACAAAAATATGTCATTGAAATTTCTTGAAATTAAAAAGGTAAAAAACACACTACCGATAGGTTTCTGGGCACCTCACCTGTGGAAGTTGCTCTGGCTGGATGAGACCACGCCTACGTTGGCCACAGACAGGACCTGCTTACTGATGGCCTGGCTGGAGGCGTTCGCTGTTGCCATGGGGACGGTTTGCGAGGTCTCGTTCATGCCTTGGAGCTTACCTGCGAGGATGCAAAACGTTTCGCTGTAAAACGCGCAGCAACACAAGCAGAAGCTAAGCTCTGTTACAATTTAATGTTTGTATTTAGTCATAAACGTAAGTATAAATCCACAGTCGGGTGTCGAGGAGCTGAAACGTCCAGCAACTTCCTGCATAAAGAGGATTTTGGGGACCTGGGTTTGAGGCTGACACTGAACAACAACATTAAATAAATGTTAAAGTAGCTTAATAATGAAGTCAAGAGGCCAGTTCATGTGCTCTCAGTAATGAGCAGGGATGAATGGGGATAGATATGCACAAGTTAGCTACAAATAGAGGAGGAAAATATAATGAAAACCTTCTCTTCAGTTTGTATAGAGCAGCGACTCAGAGGAGAGAAAAAGGTCCAGCAAAGGAAGTTGTTCTCTGTTCAACTAAGGTTTCTTTTCTTTCTTTTTCTTTTTTTTTAACCCTCTGAGTGGAAGTCGTATTCAGCCGAGCTCAAAACACAGCGAATGAAGATTAATTAAAGCAGAAGCAGCATTTAGCAGGCACTTAAGAGAGAGCACACTGATGGCTCAGATATGAGGCTGCTCTCAGCTCTCAATGGTCGCAACAGTACGAGGCTCCACAGGTGTGTGTGTGTGCGCTTTGTGTAGGAAATACCATTAAGTGCTTGATAAGAGGGAAGCATTTTGCCTTAATGACAAAGGTGAGGAAATGTTTAGCAGAGACAGACTCAGATTTTATTTGATTTCATA
This sequence comes from Rachycentron canadum, assembly GCA_038496675.1. Classification (NCBI taxonomy): domain Eukaryota; kingdom Metazoa; phylum Chordata; class Actinopteri; order Carangiformes; family Rachycentridae; genus Rachycentron; species Rachycentron canadum. The sequence continues at coordinate 19,302,470 of CM076666.1, forward strand.
AAAATCATTTGTTATGAATTCTGCAGACAATGGAGAAGAAAAACACTCACCCTCCAATATTAAGATTTTAAGATTTAAAATGAGAACATTATTAGTATATCACCTTTAAATAACAGGTCTGATGATATTCTATATTTTGTCTTTATTGTCAACAAATCAGACATAAATACAAATTGATCCCACTAATAAGTATCATTAGTGTAAATCTGATGAGGTTTATTTCTTCATGATGTGAAGCTCCAGCTGATTAAAACACACACACATACACTTTCCTTCAGTATTTGATCTGAAGCAATAAAATCAATCAGGCCGATACTCAAGATGTTCACTTCAACTATGTTCTAGCTAATATTTGCTCTTGTATTTTTATCATAAACAACAATTAGTAAACAGGTTTACTGACTAAGAATAAGAATTAAAGTGTGTATTTAGTAATAATGACAATGATCTTTAGACATGAGGGATCTTTAACTCACTTTGCTCATTGCAGAAGTCCTGCTCTGCCATGGTACTGGGCATGAGGAGCTCTCCTACGGCAGGCTGGATGGACACATTGAACTGGTCCTCCTTGGTGCTGAGGGAGAAGAAGACCCGTGGTAACGTATTTACAGGATATCTTACAAACTGAATGGAGGGGAACATGTGCTGTATAGTGTGTGTTTTTTTGTATTAAAAGGTTTCTCTTCTGATTGCCTTGCAAACCACGCTCTGTGAATGGCATTTTGGGTCCAGATCGATTCCCCCATCCCGAACAGATTTTCTGATAAGGTTATTGATCGGCTGAGCAGCAGTGCCAATGGCATTCAGCAGGTTGATTTGGGCTGGGGCTGATTACTGCAGGAATAATTGTTATCCCAGTGAACCGGGATCAATTGTGACTGATGTCTCACCTGGGAGCGCCGGCACAGAGCAGGTCGGAAAAGGAGAATTAACAAAGAACAGACGAGAGAGGAAACTAGAATCACCGCCTGCAACAGCCAGTCAAGTCGCTGTTTACATCCACGTGTGTCTGGACTCAAGAAATATACGTAGAGAAGTCTTCACTGCATTTACATATGACGTCACAGTCAAGTTGACCTTTGACCTTTTGGATATAAAAGGTCATCATGGCATCCATCAAGTGGAAAATGAATTCCTGAGTTAAGAACAACTCACTGTGACGTCACCCATCGGTTTGTGAGCTGCTGTTTTCAAGCCTTGCGTTTGTTTGGCCGTCAGCCATCTTGGTTTTTTTTATCCATTAGAAACCATATTTGGAGGAGAAGGTGGAGCTGAGGAGGAGTGAGGGGTGGAGCTGACCTGCTCTGTCCTCTATCCTGATTGGGTGCTACAGTCTGTCAATCACACAGTAGCCACACCCCCTAATTCATCCCCTGCTTTATGGTCTATTTTCCTCTAAATGGACCATCATTTAAAAAATGAACATGTTGTATTGAAGACTTGACACTAGAGACTGAGACCATAAACTCATTAGGAAAACTGAGCTAATAAATCAAGGGAGAAGTAGGGACATTTTCCAATAGATTTCAAGACAACCTGACTTCTTTTTACAACCAGTGGAGTCGCCCCCTGGTGGTCATTAGATAGATGGAGGTTTAAGGCTGTTCAGCACTCTCCTGCAGGTGTCATTGAGATATTGTGCACATGAGGATGGGAAAGAGGGACAACAAGAAAACATAATGAAAACATGAAGAAAAAAGAGAAGGTGTAAATTAAGTTAAGAGGAAAATAAAAAAGATGATGATGATGAATCTGGAGGATAAGGAAGGAAAGAAGACGTACAACTGTGCGAGGGAGAAAAAAAAACACACCTGACTTGACACGAGCGGATGTCAGGTTGTCTTACCACAACTGGAAGTTGGCTGCTTGTGTTGAGTCGCTGAAGTCAACACCCATGGAAACCGTCACTGAGGCCTCTGGCTCCAGCCGCTCTGAGAGTGGAAAAGAGGAGAGGCAAGACGAGAGGAGTGAGTGACAAGGGCACAGTGTGCATCGTGGGGAGGGATGGAGCAAGGAGAGTAGGAGGTGGTGGAGGTGGTGGTGGTGGTGGTGGTGGTGGAGGGAGGGCAGCAGCAGAGTGGAACAGACAGGCATCCACACCACTTGTGTTTTCTACTTCACAAAGCAAGGCCACCGTGTGTGAGAAATCTATCCTTCAATCTCATTCCCCACACCTCTAGCCTCGGGGAAAAAAAAAAAACACACACACATGAAGGACTAGCATATTTCCAAAACAACAGGCTTGTCAAAGAGAGCATCAGCATCAAGAGAGATGGGGTAAGGGAGACAGGCAGAGGGGGCGAAACGTGGGCTGGAAAGAGAGAGTTAAGTAAAGCCAAAAATGCTGAGGAGAGAGTCTGGACAGCTGAATGCAGGAGGAGGCGAGGGAGGAGGGAGACGAGGGAGACGAAGGGGGGAGGTTAAGGATGAGAAGAACACAGACAGACAGAAACATCCTCCACGCTTCCCCAGCCGGCCTGCGTTTCTCTCTCCGTGGAGCAGGGCTATTTCACTGTATAACTCTTTCCACAGCCAGAGCAGAGGCTCCAGAGGAAAACCCTCTGAAAACAGAGCCATCATGGACTCACTTCTAATCCAGTCTTCACTGCCTCTCTAACAGCCTTCCTCTGCCTTTACCTCTGCTTTTCTCCCTCCTCTTCAGTGCCAATAGAAACCGTAATATAGAGAATTTAGATGCCATCTGAAGTCATTTATTTTGTGCATTATAGTGGAAGTAGTAAATTAGTATTAATTTCTGCAGAGGAAATAAGTAATCTGTGATTTTCTAAAATTGTGTCACATGCCGTCACCAGAGAATCTGTATGGGTGTTATTATTGAGTTATATTAGTTATTTCTGCCTTGTATTCACCAAAATCCACCAACATCCATTTCCCATTGGAGAAATTGTGTTGTGATCTTAAAAGATTCAAATGAATGTGTCTCAATTAAATCCAAATTAACAAAATGTCTGTAATAATATCTCATTATACAGGAAAACTCTGTAAATGTGGTATTTCAAAGCTGAAACTGTGTTAGTGTGTGTGCTGAGTTTTACTTCTCTTGTACATTGGTTTCCAAGTACTTTCATAGTTTATGGGAATTATTTTCACATTAATGTTATTATTGTTATCATCATTAATATGAACTTTATTTTTCCTCTGTCTGTTCTTTTTTGTTTATTTGATGTTGTATTGCTTCCTCGAAATAAACAAAGGGGAGGACTGTCTTTCCCCTCCTGCACAATTTATATACCTATATTTTTCCTGTCTGATGTTGAACTAACTTAATAAAAAAAAAAAAAAAACTAAAACTAAACTCTGGTCTATTATCATATCATATATCCGATAGAAATGATGGCGGTTGCATGTGCTCTCTGTGTCTGTGTGGGTTCCCTCCAGATATTCTGACTACACTCGCGACCTGTCGAGGGTGAAACCCCCCCCCCCCAAGAACCCTGTAAGGATGAGCTGTATAGAGGGATGGATGATAGAAATGATGGTCGACGCAACAAACTAAAAGTCGAGCTGTAATAAACCGGACTTGTCTGATTATCTTGGTGTAAGATGTACTAAAGGCAGAGGACATGTTAGTGAGCAGTTGACTTAATTAGTTAATTGATTTAGGGACATCACAATCAGAATATCTTTACTTGCCAAATGTACAATGAACACAGGACTGAGTGAACCACAAACACGGTTTCATTTCAAACAGGTTTGACAGCCACACACATGGAGATGAGCAGCGACGGACAGCACTGTGCAATATTTCTCATTAAACACAAACCCTGTGATGTGTCGTCACTCACCTGACACGCACACATTCACACAAAACGACACAACATAAAGCTTTGTCTGTATTCATCCTCTGCAGCTTATCCAAACCGGCTCCAGCCACACACTCACAGTAGCTGGGCTCAATCGATCCAAATTACCCACTGTTTGGCTGCTTGAGTTCCTTCAATGCCCAATCAATCCCCTGCAATTGTCAGTTTTAACGTGCTCCAGCGCACACCAGCTCTGTGTGCGTGTCTGTGCGCGTATATGTGGACGTTTGTGTGTGCATGAAAGAGAAAGAGCTGCTCTCTGCCTCATATTATTCTGAGTGTAATGATCATACACCGGTGCGACAAGAAATATGGAGATTGTGTTTGTTTGTTGGTCCTGATCGATCGGGGATTAGCTGGAGTGATATCGGCTGTTTGCAGGTCGGGGGTGGGGGTGGCTGGGATGGGGCTATTTGCTGAGCTGATAGCAATCAGGCTCATCGGTTTTTGATAACATAATGATCATTTAATATCTGTTTGAGAGAACAATCATAGTAAAGGTAGAGCTGCAAAAAAGCCACAAAAGCTGTGGTGACAATATTGTTCAGATTGAAATAAATGCGGCTGTTTAAAGAGCGAAAAAACAACCTTGATCCTGCAAATACAAAACTGAGCTCACACTGGAGTTTGTTGCAGAAAGTTTGTGATCACGGACAAGTAGCATTTCATATAATAACTAGAATTACCGCCTTAAGGTTATATCCCTCCGCCACCTCAGACTAGTTTCAGATCACATCCCTGTGAAATGTTTGCGAGGTCACACTGACCTTTGACCACCAAACTCTAATCAGTTCATCCTTCAGTGGCCATTTGTACCAAATTTCAAGAAGTTCAGTCAAGGTGTTTGACCTTTGACCCCCAATATCTAACCAGTTCATTCTTGAGTCCTAGGCTGTGTTGGAAATCCCTGTCTAATTCACTCGCTTCACTGTGATCACGATGCATGATGGTCTATATGTCCTGGTCAGTGACTGTTGTTTCTACACGACCCGTACTCACCGATGGTGTTAAAGCAGTGGATGTCCAGGCTTGCAGGGTTTCGGCCTCCTATGTGAATCTCCTCCAAGCTATGATCTGAGGTGTTGGTGAGTATAACCTGTACCGCCACCATATTGGGCTGGTACAGACAAGGCTGCCTGGGGAAGTGGTACTTGGCTGAGAGACCCTTTCCGGTCATATGGTGAAGCAGCTCATAGGTTTTCACGGGGCCGAAAGACGGAGTTGTGACCTAGGAAAAGACATGAAAGACAGTGGAAGAGTTGAGTTGTGTGCAAATAAAATCATACTTCTTGATTGTCAGAGCAGGAAAGTGCAGTGTGGACTGGACTGATCTATGGATGGAGGTAAGGTAAGAAAAACAGCACTTGCAGAACATGGCTCAGGAGCTTGGAGCACTTTACGTGAACACAATATACAGGGACGCTTTGTGCATTACAGTGCAAATACATCCACCACACAAGAAGACAGATTAATACAAGAACCTCCGGTCTTTCCATCACACATGTCCATGCAATTCAGCGCGTCCAATCAGCAGCCAGAATACAGCACTTCTGTGAGGACTGGGACTGAGGGTTGGCTGATAAACCCCTCCACCACCACCATCCTAACCCCTCCCTTCATCAACTCTGTGGGGTAAAGAGGAGCCCATTTAAGAAACGTCCTAAATCAGCCCAGTTAGATGGAAATGGGCTGGATGCTCAGTCAAACCAGGCTGAATAAAAACAACCTCTAATGAATAGAAACACAAGTGCCTGCATGGGTAAAACCTGCCATTCGCCGGCCTTTTTAAAGGGGCTTTTACCTTTTCAAAGGCAGGAAATTGCATTACCTTTGAGAGATGTGAAGAAGAAAGGAGGTGGAGGTGGTGGTGGTGGTATTTTTCTTTTCTTCTAAAAATTAACATCTTGTTACTTAGACAAACCTCGTTCACACTTGGTGGCATTCAATTTTTTTTTTTTTTTTTTTTTTCCCCCCCCCACTTGGCGGTGGCACCTGTCAGCTCTCGTTAGAGAGACCGGGTCGGCCCACACAATGCAACACAACACGCTATATATACACTCCACTGTCAAATCTGAGAATATTCACATAAACTTCAGGCACAATTCTGATGTACATCTGGACAAAGGGAAGTCGCAATCATCACAAACATATGACGGTTTGAGTGACAACACTAATTGGTTCAAAACAGCTAGATGGATTCAGCCTGTTCACACCCTCGAAAACACTTAGCACCTGAAGGCACCCGCACACCGACACAGGCCGACACCATTTACCTCGAACTATTGACTATTAAAATAACAAATCAAACTCTCAAAGAAGTGATAGGAGTAAAAGTGGAAAAGGGGAAAGAAAAGGAAGAAAGGAGGGAGGAATGAGAACGACCAAATATTTTAAAATGCAAAAATTCCATTATTCCATTATTTTGATTCATTTATTTATTTTCCTAAATTTACTATTACTACATTTAAATATATATATGTATATATTTTTTGGGGTGATACAACCCACAGGAGTGTCATAGGAGGCGACGGGACCTGAGTTGTCATGGTTACAATAATTAACACGTGGACTGTGCCAAGACTGGCATACCTGCCTCTGTTGCCACGGTTACCACAATAGCGGTCACGTCTTGGTTAGGTTTAGGGAAAAGATGGTGATTTGTGTTTTGGGTTAAAATAAGTTCTTCCTCCACATGAGACAAATCTCTGTTGTCACGGTTACAATAACAACAGCGTGGTTAACTTCGTGTAGCAGTCATGGATCACAGAAACAAAATAAACGGCCTACTTCTTCACCCATCTATCCACCACAACCTCCTCCTGACGTGGACTTTGTCGCTCTATAAACTACGTCTCCGCACTTTTCCCTTCACTCCTGTCATCACTGCTACAGCCACTAGGTGTCACCTAGCAACGAAACCTAACTATGAGGTCATCATAACCTGGACCAATGAACAGTCAGTTCTCAGAGGAATCAGATAAACTCATTGTTGACAATAAGGAAAAACAGCGTACAAAGAAGGGAAATACACACACAAACACACGCACACACACATAACATCACAACATATTTATCAAATATATGTACATTAAATCTTTACCTTAATTATTTATATAAATTACAATCTATTTAATCACAACATCCGCTTTGCAGCTTTTCTGAAGTTATTCAGAGTATGTTTAATGCTTTTCTTAATAGATAATACAGTATAGAGAGACAGGAAATGGGACAAGGAGAAGGGGAAACACACACAGGAAAGAGTCTCCTCCGGCCGGGAATCAAACCGTCTGCTTAAAGCATATACAGGAGGACGTCGATGTAGATAAATTTGTGAATTATTTAAATATCTTCTGAGAAATTACTACTACAATTTGACAACTAAAGGGGAAAAGTAAGAGTAAGAATGATGGAAAAAAGTAAGAAATACAAAGTAGATGAAGAAACAACAGGCAGTAGTAGAAAAACATCTTGTAAACAACAGACTGTGCGAGCTAATGAAGCTAATTGAATATGACTAAGAATGTGATACGAAGAAACACAGTGGAAACACGGCGGTACAGCTCACAGTGTTGAGTGATGTCAGTGTAACATGGTGTTATTGAAGCTGAGTGTACCAGCCCGTGTGCTCTGACTTGGGTGAGAAATGTGCGAGGCGTCCTCGCAGCTTGTCATGTTGCTGTGTGTGAGGATGAAGAATTGGTTTGACATACAACCGGAGCAGCGGAGACGAGTTTCACTGTGCTCACTGTAGAAGGGCGAGATTGTTGAGCTGAAATCAAACACTCGCTAACACTATAAGTCGTTATCATAAAGCATGAAACTGTTTCACCAAGGCTGAGGCTCACTGAAAGCCTGGATCAGAGTCTTCTTCAATCTAGTTTACTTGTTATTAGATCAGATGATGTAATAAAAAGAAATATTTGAGGTAACACTCTTGTATAGGTGATAAAATAAAATATATTCTATCATTTTTATTACTGTCAAATAAAGACTGTTAAAAAAATAATTAAGAAGCAATTTGGGCGTTTTTAAAAAAAGAAGAAGCCATAATTGGAGGAGAAGATGGAGCTGAGGAGGAGTGAGGGGGTTTGGTACAGCCACACTGTGGCCACGCCCCCGAATTCATACCCTGCTTTATGGTCCATTTTCCTCTAAATTAAAAAATGAACATCATGTTGTATTGAAGACTTGAAACTAGAGACTGAGACCATAAACTCATTAGGAAAACTGAGCTAATAAATCAAGGGAGAAGTAGGGACATTTTCCCATAGACTTCAATACAATCTGACTTCTTTAACAACCAGTGGAGTCGCCCCCTGATGGTCATTAGATAGAAAGAAGGTTTAAGGCTCTTCAGCATCGGTTTCACTTTTCAGACCCATAATCAACGTCCAATTTTATAAACAGTCTATAGCCACATTTCAGGCATCTTATAAACACCTGAACCAAACAGCCACCAAACATCACACCAGACAGAGAACAAACTTTCTGACCAGCAACATTATCTCTCCATCCCCCTGTCAAACAACAGCATCGTCTCTTGAGCCCAGAACGCCCAAGTGGCTGTAAAAGGAGGTCAAACAAACATTTGTTGCTGCACCGTAACGCCACTGCGCCCTCACAAGCGCCCGTCACGCCACCGCCAGCCTGCAAATTTATTGGGCCACTTTTGAATGTGTCAGAGCAGTCGGTGTCGATAAAGCTGGCCGTAATGTTTGCCACCCCATCACAACAGAGATTTACCTCCCTGACAGACGCATCCTGCTTCAAGGTCCTGTCTTGTCGCCTCGCCCTGAGCAGGCGGCGGCAGCGGCGAGAGGGAGGCACAGAGACCAGGACGGGGCTTCAAACTGCTTATTATCACCAATTTGACACAGTGGACAGTTAAAGCCTGACACAAGTGCCCACACAAGCCCCTTCACCCTTCCATCTATTGTTGTCCTGTTACGCAGCACAAGCCCATAACACCTCAAGAGTAAATAAGAGAAGAAGAAGGATGTAACCTTGACTTCTCTGTCAGTCTCCCTTTCTGTTTTTTTTTTTTTTTCTTTGGCTCCCATTCTCCACCCTGGACAGGAAGGAGGGAGGTGACAATGAGGGAGGAAGTTGATTGAGAGGCTCTATTATGCATCAACTTAAAGGAAGCTCCTGTGATGGATGACACAGACACCAGTCACCTTCAGAGCCCGGACGCCACGCTCCCAGCATCCTCTCTGGCAAATGACCTGAAAATCCCGCTGACATATTCAAAAAGGGCTAACCGGAGCCGGGCAGCCTTGTGCTGCGTGCATAAGAGGGCCAATTTAAAAGAAAGGGGTGCGGGGAGTACAGAGATGTATGGGCATATATTGAAAATCCATTTCTGTTTTTCAGACATCGTCCGCCTCCAACACCAGGGACAGGATTTCATTATGTTCTGCAAGAGTTGTGAGGATTAAGGTGAGGGACATGTGTTTGACTTTAAGGCCTAATTGTTCCCTTCAGTCAGAAGATGACAATTAATTGAGGGGTGTCACAAAGACCTTGACAGCAAATTGAATTAAATAAATGTTACTACACCCGTCTAAAACTACTTTAATGTAACAAGACGTCTCTCCAGCGCACATAGACAGAGGTTAGTTCATTTACGCTAATTTGTCAGTAAATTAGGTATTCTGAAATGATTAATTTTGAAATTTTCCATTAAAAAACATTAGCAATAATAGAGGACTGTTATTCAGAATCAGTCGTGTCCTTCATGTAGCTTTGCAAGTGTCGCCATCGAACTGCCAACAGTTTTGTTGCATCAGCGTGATATTCAACAGGAAGCTGGAGCTGCAACAAACTGTTATTCTCATTATCAATTAATCTGATGATTATTTTCCCAACTGGTCAATTATTTGTTAAAACATAGCGGAAAACCCAAAGACTTTCAAATTGCAATCAGTTTTTGGTTAAAAAGACTGGAAATGATTGTCTGATGATCAAAAATGTATTAAATGATCAATCGTTTCAGCTGTAAATAGAACTAAATGCAAACAGGAAATAAAACGTCCAGTCATTTAAGACATTTGAATCCAACCAGACTCTTTATCCTTGTTGCTTACAAATCACTACCAGTCTGTTGAATTTAACTTTGCTGTTTATCATTTATCACTAATTTTATTTTCTGCTGCTTGATACTTCTGCTCTACTACACTTCAGATAACTACTACCCTTACTCCATTATTGAGACCTAAAAGTCTTATTTTCTTAAAGTAGATGAAGAAAAATACATCACTCTGTTTGAATATATGTTAATTCTCTGGAATAATGTTTTTCTTTCTTCTTGAAGCCTCAGCAGTTATCTGTCATTTTGCCTTGTTTCAAGATTCTCACACTAATTTCAAGTTGATTTCTGTAAAAACACTGAACGACACTGGCAGACTTTGTTTTTTTTTTTTTAATTCATAGATACTTAAGTGATAGTCTGATTGATTAATAGTAATTTCGCAAAAGTATGTGATAGGAAAGAAATGCTACACCAGCTGCATTAAAACATAAACACCTCTCAGAGTTCCCCCCTGGCTGCGCGGGCCACAGCGCTGACTGGCTGTTTCCGTGTGGGCATTTATTCCTATTTAAGAGGCAATCTCTGCAGTTTGAGTGGCAGCGGGAGGTTTGCAGGGCAGGGGCTGCTATATTCGTGGCGCTCGGGGTCCTTCTGCTGATTCATAATTAGACGTGAACCCAGAGCGCCCACTATGGGGAGGTCAGAGGGGTGAGGAGGGAGACGAGGGAGATGAAGGAGGGGTGAGCTGGCGCCCGCCTGATGGACACCAAATGAACAAATTATGATGGCCCCCTCTGGGCGTGATGGGGTCAAACACCCTGCGCCCCGCCGCTGACAGTTCAATTTCCCCCCAATGCAGCCCCATTCGCTGACTGCTAATTATGAATGAAAAGTTATCAGCCTCAGCCACCCCAACGCACACACGGACAGCGGTCGGAAGAGGTTTGGGGTGCGGCGGGGAGGGTGGGGGGGATTTAAGAGGCATTTGTGAGAGATCCTAATGTCAAAATGTTATTAGAGAGAGCGGTAGCATGCAGAAACTGGGGGGGAGGAGGAGGAGACAGAAGAGGAGGTGGGTCAAAGACAGTGACCAGGGTTAATCTAAATGCCTTTGATAACCATGCAGTAATTCTCTAAAAGGGCCAGAGCGCTCAGCTGAGACAGACTCGCTGCCTCTGTGGGCAGATTGCTGAGAAATAGAAATGACACTGGGGCCAATGTGTGTGTGCGAGAGTGTGTCTGAGAGAGTGTGTGCATGTAAGTGTGTGTGAGAGAGCGCAGATATGTAGGCGTGCGCATGCATGGGGAGGGGCATGTGTGAATAAAGGTGAGGTTATTTACCCTTGTCTATGAATCCCGATGCCCATCATGTATTTATGCATAGAACTGACTCTAAATCAGATGTTGATGTGCAAAAAGTTCCCTGTTCTAATCTGCATTTCTATTCTCTATTACTCCCTGGCCTTCACCTGAGGAGGAGAGAGGGACTAACAAGACTTGCGCTGCATAAACGCTGGCCTGAGAGCAGCTGTCAATCATCCTGACTGGCAGGCGGGCAGGACTGACGGACAGACTCAGAATTTAGAGTAACTCAGCACGAGGCTGGAGCGGCTGCACATTCATTTACACTGCAGGCAAACAAACTGGTCACCACACAAGCTTGATAAATATTTTTAAAAACTTGTTGTTTAACGTTTACATTGATTCTGTCTGTGAATGAATCTAAAATAAGAAGCTGTTCTCCTCTGACTTATCCTTTTATCCTAAATCTTTTTTACTCAATGCCTCAATCTCTTCCACTGCTTACAGATGAATTTACCTTTAAACAAACCCCGTCCTCCAGTCTTTATGCTGACGTTAGTTAACTAGCTGCCGACTGTAGCTTCATATCAACCTCTCAGACATGAGAACTGTATCAATCTGCTCATCTAACTCTCAGCAAGAAAGAGAAAAGGCGTATAACAGCTGCTTTAATACAGTAACTACATCCTCTGTTGATGCGTCTGTGTCCTGGAGGTGCATTCTTCTTCTTCTGCTGCTTTTCCTGAGGTTTCTGTCCTGTCCTATGAATAAAATCATCAATGTACAACTGTTTTGAATCAAGGTTGTTGAGGGACTGAGTGATATGACTTCAAATGACTTTCACCTCAATTACAATTTCATATTTAAATGCACTGTCTGTATTGTTCTGTGTTGAGGTCTATACCTTAAATATGCTGCATTATTACAGCTGGGATGTTTTCTTCTAGTGTGCATCTTTGTGGATTTAGACTAATTTAAGGAAACATACAGATTAACTCTATTTCTCAACAATTGATAGTTGAATAAGTGTTCGCTTCCTCCATTGTAAATAGAAAAACTTACTTTGGGTTTTTGACAGTTCTTTGGAGAAAACAAATGATTTAAAGTAAGTTTAGTTGTTTGACATTTTAATTATGAGCTAATAAATCTGTCAGTCATATTTCTGGGTATTTTCGTGACAGCAAAATACTTGAATTCCAAAATAAAGCACCTATCAAACACCTCTGTGAAAGCTGAACAAACACCATCGATATTCTGATTAAAATGCTTCTGATTTAAAATCAGTAACAGCAGCGGTGCCACAAACCTGACTGTGAAAGACAAAATAGATACAGCAACAGCAGAAAGAGCGGTCTGGACATTTTCCTCCCGAGGGGGGTGGAAGGCGGGGGGAGAAGAGACAAGATATAAAACACACCGAATGTACAGAGCCGCTCACACACTGAGGAGAGAAAGGAGCCGTCACACTAGGAAAGGTCAACCATCAGATATACACAACACGAAGACACTAGGGACGCAACATCTGACAGAGAGAGATGGAAGGTGACGGAGAGATAAGAGAGAGAGGAGGGGAGGGAGAGGCAGAGTGGGTGGACTTCTAGATGAGACACAGAAATAGAGTTCAAGGGTGTGGAAGAGCAAAAGACAGCCAGGGTGAGAAAGACAGACTATAAGAGATACAGGAAACAAGGAGAGCAGTTGTACCATCCTGACTGGCTATAAATATAAGAAGGCAGAAAAGGTCAATAGTTGGCGTCTGGAGCAGAAATGTTCCACGAGGGAGAGAGGCTCATTTCACCATCTCATATAGCGCTCTGCTGTGCTGTCAGTGTCAGGCACAGAGGAACAATTGACTCTCAACACACGCTGATGGAGGAAATGTCATCCCGTGTGTTCCTAATGCGGACACACACACACACACACACACACACACACACACACACACACACACACGACTGTACTGACCTGCATGGTGGAGGAGACGTTGGACAGAGACAGGCCTTCGAGGTCGGACAGCAGGCTCGAGGACAGGACTGTGGACTTTGGTGTGTTTGTGGTTGCAGGGGAAACTGAAGAAGCCAAAGAAAACAACAACTTCAGGCAGGCATTACTGTGGAGCAGTGGCACCTTGTTGTCTGTTGTGATTCTGCCACTAGTGGGCGCCAAAGACTGGGATTCTCAAATCCTGCATCATGCGGCTTTAAATCTGTATTAAACGATTTTTATTATTTCACTAAAACACATATTATAAGGGTTGGTCCCATAGGTGGAACAGGGAGGCTTAATTGTTTGTTTTTTCAGTATTAATTTAACTCATTTAAGAACTCGAATCACCCTCTGACTAGTTTCTGGTTATATCCCTGTTTATCCTACTGTGAAATTTTGTCATAATTGTTGTGTGAAGTCTTGAATAATGGCTACAAAGTTCATTCTTGAGTCCTAATGAATGCTTGTGCCAAGATCCAAACGTTTTGAGGTCACCACAACCTTGACCTTTGACCTTTGTCTACTTAAATCTATTCAGTACATCCTTGAGTGCTAGTGGATATTTGTGCAAAATTTCTAGAAGTTTCCTTGAGGCGTTCCTGAGATATTGTGTTCATAAAGTCAAAACTGTGTTTCGGGATGTCACTATGACCTTGGCCTTTGACCTCCAAAGTCAAACCACTCTGGGTGTCGCTGGAGTGGAGTCATTGTAAACTGCTTTTGGACTGAATCTGAGGTCATTGCTCCCGTTAATAGATGAGAACTAATTGTGTTACAGCAGCTTCTGAGAATGTAAAGGAAGGTGTTGTCAGCTCCGTGCTGCGTTCATGACGCGGGAGATTTGATCGACACCTGGATGAATTAAAGTGCTGCTGCTAATATTATTGTCTCAGAAAATCTAATCATAATCATTACTGAACTGTGTGTGAGACATAACTCTGTTTAGTCAAACAGGCCACAGCCACTCAGCTAAAGCTGTTTGAATTCATCTGACGCCTCTTTCCTTTAATGAAGTGGATGAGATTATTTACATCTGAAAAGTTCATCCACTGTTTTCCAGCCTCGTGCACCGACTGACTGGAACAGCCTGGAGAAGAACGAGGCACAGACGTGTTAGTCTGCATGTCTCTCTTCATATGAAGGCACCTTATTATTATTAATATTAGAAGATAGAAGGTTGTGATTATTCTGATTTACATAATCTTTGTATTTATAGATGCAGCAAACAAGACTTTGAGCTCTACAGAGTGCTTTTTACCTATGACTACATTATTAAGTTGAATGAGGATTGATTTTCCTATGGAAAAAATATCTGGTTTGTTCGATGTTTTGTCCACTTGCTAACCTTCTCCATCCACATTTGGTTTGTTAGCTGTAGCTTAGTTTGGAGGCTGGGTTTTATGAACAGAATTAATGGGCCAGAAAACCAAAACAATAAGCTAAACTGGACTGAAAGACAAGAGCTGAAGGGCACTGCAGAGCTGGGTAATAACTCCCCGTCATTACAAGCAAGCTACCAATTACTTTACACTGGAATAAGTTGAGGTACTTGTAGAAAGAAATCTAGTTCGGTAAACTTAGAAGTAGTTTCAAGAATTTAGTGGAAAAGAAACCAAAAAACTGTTTTTGCTATGCTAACAATAATAATTGTTAACTATGGCCCAAAACCATTAGTTTTTCAGTAATTGACACAATAAATAAATGTTTTTAAAAAGTTATTTAACTACTTTTACCACTACTCACATATGAAGGTGGTTGAACCAGCAAGCTGCTACAAAATCTAGTTAAGTACTGGTTTAATTACATGTATTTTAGGCGGTGGAACAGGTCGTGGTTCAATTCCCGGCTTCTCCAGTCAGCATATCAAAGTGTCCTTGGGCAAAACACTGAACCCTAAATTGCCTATGATGACTGTTCCACCAGTGTTTCTACTACCAGTAGTAGACGAGCTGTATGTGTAGTGGTAAGTGCTTTGTAAATGTGTGTGAATGGGTGAATGTGGCTTCCATTGTAAAGTGCTTTGAGTGGTCAATAAGACTAGAAAAGCTCCATTTACCTTCCAACACTGATTATGTATTTGTCATTAGATTGATTGTTTATATAAAAACTATTAATTCATGGAGGATTAAACGTAAAAATCAAAGCTCTCTGTTGATAAACGTTGGAAACTGAGTGATTTTCACTGTCAAGGTGCAGATGAACTCACAGTCATCTAGATCCAGTAGAGAGACTTCTTTCTTGGACTTCACTTCCACCTGAAAACCAAACACAACAAGATGACGATGAGCGAAGGAGGCAGAAAAAAAAAACAAAAAAAAAAACAGCAGAAAGCAATAGTTGAAAGTGAGCATCTGGTTTTTCAGTTGATACAACGTCTCAATTTCCATCTCTCAAGATCATGATACGTTCACCCCCCCCCCCAAAAAAAAAAAAAAAACAAGGTATACATTAATATTTAACTTGTCTGAAATTTATCAGACGCTACACGCCACCCGGTGCGACTGAGCCCAGCTTGTCAGGTGTTGACTTGTGGGAATTGCGACACACGTCTCTAACTCGCACCCTCAACAGGGCCCAATAAAAACACATTTAAACATACGAGCGCTTTTATCACTCCCTCCTAACCAACCATGGATCCACTCACGTCACATAAAGAACCATAAAATTCCACTCTGCATCCTCCAGAAAAGATAACAGGACAGATGAGGGAGTGAGGACTGAGAGTGAAAACAAACAATAAACTTAGAGGCCGTATCTTATCAGATCTTCTCTGATTGACGCCTGGTGGTGGTAATAGAGACGGAAACCTTGTTAGTAAATGGAGGTCTGAAAGCGCGAGAGAGGGAGAAATAGAGAGGGGGGGGGAGGATGCATAATTCATAGGCCATGCCCAAATGACAAACTGTATGAAATGAGAATTTCACAGTGCAGAAAAGGAAAGGGAGGGCGAGAAATAATGTGATGAGCAGAGCAGGTAAGAAAAAGATGGTGAGGGGTGAAACAGGCGAATGAAAGACTTCAGATGGGAACAAAATAAATAAATAAAGCTTGATGGCATGGAAGTAAAATCTGATCCCATGGTGTAAATGGTGATTTCAAAGCTCCTGCCACACGTGGACCTGGGGGACAGCGTCTGCCCACGAGAACATGGCTTCAGCGTCAGTGATCCTGTTTACAACGATCACATGATGGTTCAGACGTGATGTGCTGCAGATACTGGAGAAATAACTTGGATCAGGGATGAACGTGTGGTTCAGCTGAGCTGAAACGACTCCTTCATGGCTCATGGACTAGACTCATTTAATTATTATTGGTTATTATTGGTATTATTAATTATCAATTATTATTGCCATCACTACTAATAAGCTGCTGGACACCTGAATTTTCCTTAGGGGATAAAAAATGTATCCATCCATCTTATATCTATCTATCGTTTAATATATAAATCTATCTAATGTCTATTATCTATCAAATATCTCTCTATCATCTATTGTGCATCTAACATCCATTGATCCTTCCATCTATCTCTCTAATATCTATCTAATATTGAATATTTATCTAATATGCATCCATCCATCTGTGTGTGTTTGTGTAGTTTCAGTTAAACATCATTAAATGTCTGATTATGCGAAGCAACATCTTTAGTATTTAGTTTTTTATTTAAATGAATGTAAACTGTTGTCAAGGTTACAAAGATTGTCAGCTGTCCATTTTTAATCTCTAGTTAAAGTAATTTATATAGAGAGAGTCATTATGGAGACAACAACTCTTTCAGCAAACTTATATTATTTCTGTTTTTACTTTAGACATTTACTTTTAATTAGACTAATTTATGATATTTTGATGTTAGTGTTTCATTTTGGACGATGCCTCCTGTTTATTTACAGAAATAAACTTACTGTTTATACTGTTTATTTATAATTATATACAGTGTGTTTTTGGGTTAACATGCTCCACTCTCTAATGAAGACAGTTGTCAAAAAACAAAACCTAATGAAAGACACACATTTTAAACGCAAGTGTAAATGTTCAAAAGGTGGTGCTCAATAGTTTTCTTTGTATTGTGTTTTGTCAAAAGATGTTGCGATTCTTTAGTATCTATAATGAACCTGACACCAGATTAGTTAAAACCAGTGTATAAAATGTGGTGCACTGAAGGTTTAACACCCTTGATGCGTCAACCTGCCATAACGTCACCAATTGGTTTGTGAGCTGCTGTTCTGAAGCCTCCAGTTTGTAATTAGGCTGACCTGCTCTGGACTCTATCCTGATCGTGAAGTCCAGTCTGTCAATCACACTGTAGCCACGCCCCCGAATTCATCCCCTGCTTTCTGGTCTATTTTCCTCTAATTGGACCATCATTTAAAAAATGAACATCATGTTGTATTGAAGACTTGAAACTAGAGACTGAGACCATGAACCCATTAGGAAAACGTTTACTGAGCCCATAGACTTCAATACAATTGGATTGGGTTGCCCCTGATGGTCATTAGATTAAATGCAGATTTAAGGCACTTAAGCATTGGCTTCACTTTTCAGACCCAGGGTCTATGTCCATTTTTATCATTTTTATATTATTGCTTTTGTATCAGTCTATAGTTTATATCTTTAAGTGTGAAAACCATGTGTTCATGCTCGAGCTCCAACATAATCAGAAACGTCACCTTGGGTTTGGACTTGATGTCATTCTTCTTCTTCATCTGTGTTGTGGGGGGGTCTGAGTCAGAGTCGTCCTCAGAGTCTGTCTCCGAGGCGGAGGAACTTTCGGACGATGAGCTGCTGGCGTGGGCAACAGGTCCGTTACCGTTTTCATCTGAGTCACTGAAACACAGGAACAGCAAAAAAAAACAAAAAACAACCCACACCTTTATTTTGCTTTTAAAATAAATAATCATTTACAGCTTCCATCTATGTAATTTGTAGAAATATTCTAGGAACCACTGGGCAAAACAAACTTGGTGATATTTTCTTTTCCCTCCAAACTGAAAGCTTGAGCTTGTCGCTCTCAGAACAACAAAGATCAATCAGTTTTTGTTTGTGAAGTTAATTCAGTGCTGCATTCACTCAGAAAGATTTTTCCCATCTTTCTCCTCTCTCTTTCACTCGCTCTGTCCCTCTTCAATTTGTCCCGATAATGAGTGTTTACTCCGCCTGCCTGGGATTTTCAGCCGTTAAATTAATGAGGGGAATTGTGACGGTAACTGGCTTTTTAACTTGGGCGATGATGAAAAGCCAGTATTAATTTGGCCTACAGATTTCATTTGCTGCGAACAGGAAAAAGTGATATAAATCACTGTGGGCCTGATTAGGCCCTGCCTGAAATGACTGGGCCATAATGAGGGCATTATGCTGTGTTTGTTGTGGAAGCGCTGGGGTGAGCTGCTCTAATTACTGTGTGTATGTGTGTGTGTGCATGTTTGTGTGTGTTTGAGCACCGGGGTGAGTTGCTCTAATTATACTCTCTAATGGAGAGAACAGGGTCAGCCGGCGGCCTGTCACACAGCAGAGTCAGGTACACTCTGTGAGTTTGTGTGTCCGTGGGCAAATGAAGTAGAGTGCATAAGAAAGTAAATTTGCCAGTGTGTAAGAGAGTGTGCGTGAGCATATTCAGCAGTAATGACTTAAATCTCATTCATTGGTAACACCAGGCTGCTAAATGACCAATCAAAAGTCATTATCCATTAGCCATGTAAATGTGGGTTACGCTACTGGAGGAAAATTCTCCTTGATTAGCTTGTTAATGGAACTCACACTAATGATATTCTAGCAGCTGAGTGAGTGTGTGTGTGTGTGTGTGTGTGTGTGTGTGTGTGAGAGACAGAGAGATGGTGGAAAATGGAGGTGTGTATACATTCCACTGCAATAAGTGTGTAATCAGTGTACCACAATAGGTGTGTATCCAGTCTACTAGAGTGTGTATTAGAGCTGCACCTGCGTATATTGTGACTGACACTGATATTGATTCCAATTATTATTGATGTTATTATTGACTTTTTCCATTTTAACAATTTTAAAACTACGATACACATGAAGATACACGTTTTAGTTTTACTCTTGAGTCTCTTTACAATCTCAGATGTGTTTTGTATAAATAAAAACAGCCAGTCACCTTGGTCCGACCATGCTGCATGCTTATCGGTTCACTACCCCTGATGACATTTACTTCTTAGGTATAGAAAGGCTGGTAAAGTGGATGTGTAGCATCTCATCCCCAGGTTGTTGCGCCTGTGAGAGTGTCGTAGCCTCCGCGTGAGACACTTATTTCAGGGCTGCGGCTCATCTGTCATCGCAGAACTCAGTGTAGCTGCATACATCATTAAATGTCTGATTATGCAAAGCAACATCTTTAGTATTTAGTTTTTTATTTAAATGAATGTAAACTGTTGTCAAGGTTACAAATATTGTCAGCTGTCCATTTTTAATCTCTAGTTAAAGTAATTTATATAGAGAGAGTCATTATGGAGATAACTCTTTCAGCAAACTTGTATCATTTCTTATTTTACTTTAGACATATACTTTTAATTAGACTAATTTATTATATTTTGATATCAGTGAACATATTGTTGAGACGTAAAATCATCATCTTAATGAGAAGAAGAAGAAGAAAAAAAAAAATCAGTGTTTCATTATGGACGATGCCTGCTCTTCAACTTACAGAAATAAACTTGTTCTGTCATCGCAGAGCTCAGTGTAGCTGCAGTGTTTGTGGTTTAAAGGCTCAGCTCAGATGGATCTAAACAGGTTCTTTGACCAGTGGAAAAGGGGCTTAAGTGACTGAGAAAAATCTAGTTTTGTTTGTCAATATATAAAAATCCATCCATGTTTGAAGTGGATGTGGTGAAAATGATTGTAGGTTTGGGGAAGTAAAGATCAAAGTGAACAGAAGGAGGTATCGTACCAGCAGGTGAGCTGTCATGCAGATTATAAAAATGGCCGAAGTTTTGAACAGATGGAGGCTGAGCTTATTGATGCAGCAAAGCACTGATCACATTTGTTGTTGCTTACGACTCCGGTGCTTCTCACAGACACACACCTGTCTAATTATCTGAGCCGGCGCGAGAAAGGGAGAAGGAAACAGGAAACATCTGGGCTCGCCAAATTCATGGGGAAGAAAAATGATGCTTTCAGAGTCTAACAGACTGGAGGGATTTCAACCTACCTGTCAGCAGCAGTGGGCTTGCTTTTCTTCTGCAGCACCGTCTTGGTCTTTTTCTTCTTCGTCTTCTTCTGCTCTGGTTCGGATTCACTGGAGCTCTCTTCAGATCCACTCGAACTCTTTCCAGAATCACTGGAGGTCTGTTGTGACTCCTCACTGCTCTCCTCCTCACTCTCACTGCCCGACTCTGAACAGACATACATGTTAAACACTAATCAATTCAAGATGTTTTATATTTTTTAGGTTTATATTTTCAGGAAACGAAACCCTTTCTTGACACCATCTATGGTCTGTATTTTTACCAGTGTATCACATTCTGTAATAACCTCTGCGTATAACAGTTATTGTCGGACCCCATCATTAAAACTGCTCACACACAAACCCCTTTTTGAGCTAATCTGCTCATTTATCTTTAATAATAAGTGCCAGACCCCCTCTATAGAGAATTGCTATGATATCACTTATCACTTTGTCCAGGAGGTTAGAGGAGGAGATTTTAAGCTTGTTTATTTCATTTTTATTATTTCACTAACGTTTTAAACCCTCTTAAAATAAAATTCTTTAAAAATATTAAAGCCATCAACAGGAACTGATTGCACATTAATATAAAATAGAAATAAAAGTAGATGGCTGGTTAACAAGTGTTAAAAGAGTCAAGAGATGGTGAATCAATAAGTGAGGTCACCCCCTGTTTTCAGTTCAGTCCTGAATGTTTGACCATTATCAAAATAAAAACTGTTTTAATTAGCCTTTGTATGATGTCTCCAACGTTTTGAGATTTTCAAGTGGGCCATGAATTTGAAAACTGAAGAACTGTGAGACCACTGTTACACCAGCTGCTCCTGTGTGTTTCTGATAAAGTCGGTGCTTGGTAACTGTTTGCTGTTGTATTAATTATTATACAACATAATAATTCATTTGTATTATTCACCAAATGAATCAGGTATGAAATCTTACTCTAACTTTAACTGTTAGACAAAAAAAACACAACCCTTTAAACACACAGAGCGACACAAACCTTCACTGCTGCTGCTGCTGCTGTCTTCACTGCCGCTGCTATCAGAGCCTTCCTCTTTCTCATCTTCATCATCAGAGTAGAACTTGTCATCAGACTTGGGTTTCTTGGCCTTCCCAACTAACGGTGCCCACTCTTTGACCTGAACAGAAGTGGAGGAGGGAAGTGAGACCAATTTAAATTAAATCACACTGTTGTTGCTTTGTCAGCACTCAACTGAAGAAAAAACACAACTGTCATCAAAAACATATATAATTCATATATAAATACATACATAAAGGATTCAGCTCAAAGTTTTACATAAAACATCCACAGTTTTAAAAGTCCAGGTTACCATATATTTTCAGTTAAATCTGCATTATACTTAAAAGTAGCAAAAAAGTTTGTTGTTCCTTTTTTATTGTTTTATTAGGATCCCCATTAGCTGCCATAAAGTAACAACAATAAAGCTGCAGCTGGCTGAAAGAAAATAACAGGATCAATAGCATCACGCGCTGAAAAGCAAAAGCCCTTTAATTTGTGTAATTTTTGTTCTTTAACTTATAACAAGGCACAACAAAGTTCTCGTGTTTGTGCTGAATGGAGCAGGTGTGCGTGTTAATTGTCCCGACATAAACAGAGCCCACAACACAAAGCGTTTTACACATCTAACTCTGCAAAGGATGGAAAACAAACATAAAAATCGCTCAGTGAAAGTATTGATTGTCAAATAGTGCTAAATTATCTATTCAGGGCCGAGTTAGACATCATGTGGTGGGAAAATAATCACGGTGGAAACCAGTTCAAGTCTTTTTCAAACACCAAATGAGTGCGTGGTGGGAGACCAGACTTCATTGGACATGATAAAATAGAGCAAACAGAGTCATCAGTAATGGAATAATGTGTCAAAGATGCTACAACTCAAAATCAAGGATTAATCTATTTCTGCTGATCTTATTTTCATAATCTGCTTTATTTTACATCTTGTCTTAAAGGATAATAAAGTTAAAGGTAGTAGAGCTGCACCATTAATTGGAATATAATCAAAATGATCAAGTGCAACAACAAATTAAGTTAATAAGTTAAGTTATGTTCCATTATAATATGTTAAGATGAGGTAAGTTTAGTAACAGAATTCTACTTATAATAAGTTACGTTAATAAGTGACATTATATGTATATATAGTTATGCTAAGTTACGTTAAGTTAATACTTTAGTCCCATCAAGGAAATCTGCAGTGTCACAGGAACAAAGTGTTTAGCGCAAGAAAGAAAAAACTGTCTAAAAATACAATGAAAAAGAGTAAATAATAGATAATAATGACAATTGGATATTCAAAAAAATTATAAGAGAGCAGCATATCACATATTCTCAACAAATCAACAACAACAACAACAGTGTGCTAGTTTGTTTTCTGAACTGTTTCAGTTAAAATATTAATCTCAGAAATTTGACCATTGAAGTCGAGTAAATGTTTAACAAACACATTTGCTCCTCTATCTATCGATCAAACTTTATTTTTATTGCACTTTTCATCCAGGTTAGTGCAGCTCACGGAGCTTCACGGTCGACTTGAGCTAAAAAGAAAGTGAGTTGTGAATCTGTGGCAGCAGGACTGTTTCTGTGGGACTGACTCAAAATAAACTACAACGTGTGAGTGTGTGTGTTCGCGGTGATGATGGTTAACGTCAGCCAACAGAGCGATTCGCTGACGTGCTCTTAATAGGATTTGGACAACAACAGAGCTACACAAGGGTCACCCTGGATGATGTCCACAGCCTCTGGGAGGACTGACAGATAAGAAGCCAATGGAAACATACCACTCATCATTGTTATGTCTGCCTCCATTTCAGCCGCTGCTTCATTTCATTTAATGCTGAATAAGTGCTGGGGAGCGGCGACAGTCGTGACCCCTGCTGTTATGTTGACACACAGTTATTAATGAGCCTTTTGAAGTGACGCTCGTTACCTAATATATTGTTTTCGACTTCGGGCACTTTGCCCTTTGAATCATTAAATATTTGCTAATCCCTCAGTTAAGCCATTATCTGTGATGTAAACAACATCGAAAAGAAATAGCATCGTAATGAGAGCTTCTCGGTGGGAACAGTGCAATCAGCATCACTTTAATATCATTCATTATGAATCACTAAACTGCTGCAGCGAATGGTGATGCATTTCACACCACTACAGACACCAGGAGCCTTGACTGCCACAATATACATCTGCAGTCTCTGGATTTCATATCACCAAGTAAACATTTTGTGATCCCAGCCACAGGTTTAATGTTAAAACTATGAGAAAGGTATTAATCAGAAGGAACTTAATTAAGAATAACAAATTTCTCATTATGTCTGACACAGAGTGAAAGTGAAGAGATGATGAACATTTGTGAGTTAGAATTACATGTGAAGTGTAACTATATATAAGAAGTGTGTGGCTCCTTACCGGCTCAATGACCTCCACGTTCCTCACAGACTGGTCGGGGGCAACTGCCGGCCAGTCCGAGAGCTCCTGGTACCCAGTGGCTTTGATGTTGAGGCTGTGGGAGAGGGTGCCCAGCTGGTACCGGTCTCGATCTGGAAGTGGAGAAAAGAGAAATTTAAAAAAAATGAAGGATTACTGCCTCACGGTTGCATCCCCATCTGGTGAACTGAACCATTTCAAAGCCTCCAGTTTGTAAGTTGCCTGTCGCCATCTTGGTTTTTTGAAACCAGAAGAAACCACAATTGGAGAAGGTGGAGCTGAGGAGGAGTGAGGGGTGGATCTGACCTGCTCTGTACTCTATCCTGATTGGGTGGTACAGTCTGTCAATCACACAGTGGCCACACACTATTTTCCACTAAATGGACCATCATTTAAAAAAAAAAAAAAAAAAACATGTTGTATTGAAGACTTGAAACTAGAGACTGAGACCATAAACTCATTAGGAAAACGTTTACTGAGCTAATAAATCAAGGGAGAAGTAGAGACATTTTCCCATAGACTTCAATCTGCCCAATGCAGTCGCGCCCTAACCCCGATGGTCATTAGATAGATGCAGGTTTAAGGCTCTTCAGCAATGGCTTCACTTTACAGACCCAGAGTCTATGTCCCCTTTTATAGACAGTCCATGGCCAGAAGTAATGAAATTCCCTGATATTTCACATTCGCAGGAACAAGAACTCAGTGACCTTGACCCTTGAGCTTTAACCACCAAACTTAAATCAGTTTATCCTTGAGTCCAAATGAATATTTGTGCCAAATTTAAAGAAGTTCCCTGTAGGAACCACTAAGATATAACAAGGATGGGATGGATGGAGGGAAAGAGAACACGGAAACATAAAGGAGCAGTGAAAAGAAAGAAAACTAAACAAATTAAACAATAAATAAAGCTCAATAAATGTCAGTAATCTCAGTCTGTCCTTAATGGAGGAGTCAGTCACAACACGTCAATGTATACAGAGCTTTAATTCAAGATCTAGTCGTCCATTCGTGCATTAACCACCTGATCTACACATCTCCTTCATTCTCTCTCCCTCGTGGTCGACACAGGAAGATAATCAGTGTCTGTGCCTCTGGGAGGTTTGCTCTAAAAACTGTGCTTTGCTAACAGAAAAGAAGAAGAAAAAAAAACCTCAGTTGTGAATATTAAGAATGACAGGGATGGTTAACGCTTTCCATAAACATCCAGTAGGTGCAAACTGCCCGTGAATTTTAATGCTGTAGTAGCCTGTTTCTGTCCCTTTTGTCAGGGAGGGAGAGAGAGAGAGAGGAGACAGCTAAATGAGAGAGATTTTTCCCCCCTCTCAGTGTCTGAAAATGGTTAGCATTAGCTCAATAATTTACCCATCTCATTAGTGCAAGGTAAAGGGGTCTGAACTAACTGCCCTTCAGAGAGACAGACACACCAGAATAATAAAACCACTGCCTGAATCAACTTTGCATACCAGTGGAAATGGAGCCACCTGATGTGAAATAGGTCCAGTTAATGTGTATTCAGCGATTCGCTCAGATGAACTTCCAGACAGACACAGGAGAAGAACGGTATTTAATCATAAGCTATTTAATGTTTCAAAATAAGGTTAAGAGGTTGATATTATAAATGCATGACTTACCTTTGAAGGAAGACTCCAGCACCGGAGCGGGTTTGGGGGCCAGTAAGATGCGTCGAGCGTACTTGTTGAGGGCTCCGCTCTTCTCGTTGGGGACTATCAGCTGTCTTATGAAGCGGGTTCGGTCTCTGATGTCATAGTTCTGGTCGTATTTGCCCAGGTTCAGGATGTATTGGGTCAGCAGCTTGGTCTGGGGCAGAGAGATGGGAAGATAAAATTAGGATGACATGGTTAAGACAGCAGACAAGGAGAAAGGAAAGTATAGAGTATAGAGATGTTTTGGGCAATTACCACTCTGTCTGCACAGAAGAAGTCAAGTCTGTAACTTCCCACAAAACCACAATTTGTCAGTTCTGTTGTTCTTCAGATGAAATAAACAATATTTATTCAACGAATTGTCAAACTTTGGATAAAGCCACGGTAGCTGATTCCCTCGGTTTCCAGTTTCTATGCTAAGCTAAGCTAACTGCTTCCTCACTCCAGGTGTGTATTTCACACATAGATCATTCCTCTCATCTAACTGTGTGTAATTTGATCATAATTGCTGTTAAAATCTAATCAGTTCATCCTTGATTTAGGCTTAAATTTAAAGAAGTTTTACTGATTATTATATCATATTCACAAGGCAAAAGAACATGTTTTGTGAGGTCACCACAACCTTGACCTTTGGCCTTTGACCAGCAAAATCTAACCACTTCTTCCTTGAGTTCTGGTGAATGTTTGTGTCAAATTTGAAGAAGTTCCTTGAAGGTGTTACTGGGATATTACATCCGTGAGAACAGGAATATCTAAGTACAACTAAAACTAGAATATAGCCACAAACTCCACATTTCCATCTGTTCTCTCTATAACAGTCTTGGTTCATATTTCAGCCTGGATAAATAGAGCACTTGACTTACTTTGGCAGGAATAAAAAGAAAACTTACAGGCAGCACTACAACCCAAACCCTTCACAGCATTGACTTTGTGTCTCCCTCTCTCCTCCCAAACACATTACATAGAGCTAAAGGTTTAATGATGTGCTCCTTTTGGGTAGGGGATGGGAGGTGTGGGGGGTGAGGGCGTCTGGGCTCATAAACCCAGCTCAGAGGCCAAAGTCTGCCCATCTCACTGAATGGGCCTGTAGACACTAAGCTGCTCGAGGAGATGCACCATTAGGCTAAAGACGCCTCATTCACAGCTCTATATTTAAACCAGACACTTACCCCTGAGCTGCAGAGGTGTTCAACTACAGCCAGACAAGGCTTGTGACATACAAAACTTAAAACAATGATTCATGCTCTTGCCAGGGGTGTGCACACACATTTTGGGGGGGCAGGTGCTTAAGCGAAAAAAAAGGGTGCCTCTCTCATAAATATTACAAAGTTAATTACATAAATCTAAAATTAGAAGGAGAAACAGAAAAAAGGTTAAAACAAAGGGAACTTAGCTAGCGAGAGGCCAAAAGGGCAGGTGCTTGGGCACAACCTGAGGTCTATCTGTGCTTGACCCTCACACTTAGATGAACAGGAAGCTGCTTTATCTCTTTCCCACCATGTACAGAATTATTTCAGTACAGAGCAGCATTAATCCAGCACCATGCTGCCTCATGATTGGACCAACACAACAGAAGTGTCTTTGTTATTTTATTCGTTACCTGTTTAGAGTTGATCAGGTACAGTTTGGCTGCCAGGTTGACCGTCTGCAGCTTGACAATGTCCTCCTCCGCCGTGAACGTCTTCGCCATCTTACGAAGGACATCCGGCGCAATCTTTGGCACCCTCTCACAATACTCTCCCATCAGCCACAGGATGCTGGCTCGTGCCATGGGAACCTTCAAGTTTAAGAGACAACTATTATATTCTTATTTTAAAGACTTGTTCATTTGTTCCTGTCTGAGCTTCCATGTTGGATTGAACTATGTTCCTTCTCGATCACTGAGTTCATCTGGCATTTCCATCCCTGCAAACAAGACAATCTCAGCCCAAGCTGTTCTGATCTGTGGTTCCTATCAGAGAAGGGACGTTCCTCACTGTCTTACCCGAAGCCTAACACGTCTAACTGACACTTTCTTATATCATCTCCTGCACTTATTGAATAGATATAGCACTTATACTTACAACAAGGCCTCCTAGTGCACTGAAGCTGTACTGATGTGCCTTGTACGTTGCTTTGGATAAAAGTGCCTGACAAATGAGTAAATGTGAATGTGAATGTGAATGAATCGTACAGTGATGTTGTCGAAGAGCTTGGCCATGTGTTTGATGATCTCACTGTGCTGAGTGGGCTGAGTCTGAAGCAGCTTCTTAATCACCACAACACTCTCAGCCACGACCGTCTCTGCAGAGATAAAACGGGTTAACGCACACACAGAAAGCTGGACAGTCCCTTATTTTAAGGTGGATTTTAAATAACTGCAGGTAGGTGCATTCAAAGGTGTTTTACCGTCTCTGTTGGAGAGCAGCAGCACCAGACCATTGAGACAGGTGTCCGTCACTTCGGAGATGTTGGTGGCGCACCTGCCGATGGCCTGGATCGTGGCCGCCGCAAACGCCTTGTCCTGACTCTTCACATAAGTCTGAGGAGAAGAAAAGTTCAACGCCCAAAGGTAGAAACTTACCCTTGACTGTCAATGTCAATTAACTGTTTAGGAAACAAAACACAAACCTGAAACTCCCTCAGAATGGTGGAGATGTTGGCTTCATTGGCGAGGTTGGTCAGGATCTCCAACTGGGGGGAGAGAAGAAAAAAAGGGAGGTTTATTTCTAATGTCTAATAAGCTGCTTGTGGTGTGGGCTCAAGTACAGGTCAAATATAAAAGTTTGAGTTTGCAAAATAAAATTATTTGAAAGCCTGTTGTTGTGTATTAACCTTTATAAAACTGTGACTAACAGCAGGAGAAAAGCCACTTTGTAAATATGTGGAAAGATTTTATAAGATGTGAAAACAGGCATAAAAAAAAGAAGTTCACACACTTTTACATTAAAAAGCACCTTCAGCTGCAGTGTTTCATACAGTTTGAATCAACGTTTAGATGTTCTCAAAACATTTTATTCTACAATGGCCAATGTACAAATTCACAAACTTGAATTTCTCCTCTGAAGTGGTGGTTACCTTCAATGTTTTGATGTGTGTGGCGTCTGTGGATCTGACATAGAAACTCTTCATGAAGGGCTCGAACATCCCCTGTTTGGAGATAATACATGTTATTAGACATGCTGCATCACTGCACAACACATGTACTGTTGGAAAAAAAAACAACAACTCACTTTTCTCTGAATGGACATGGTGGCGATGTTCTGCAGCACGATGTACTGAACCTCTCTTTGAAAAACAGAAACAAAATGACATCAGACATCGACGGGATGGATGCAGAGATGCAGGCAACACAGTGTCAAAGGAACATGGCTGACTGGTTTCTGAGTGATCCAATAAAATTATGGCAAATACACCAAGTAAACACTCAGAGAAACCAGATCCTGCAAATTTGGATGGTGGGTCCAGGTGGTGCTGGACTTGGGGGGGGGGGTGGCTGAGGACAGTGACATGTTTGTTGTGACATCACAAAGTTTAAGAAGTTCTGACAGCTGGTTTTAAGGCCCAGTTTCTGAATACAGGCTGTGACCTTTGATACTGTCACAGTATTAATATAGAACCTAGACCTGCTTCATGATCAAAGAAGACATGGACATCCACCTCTATACAACATGGGACCTTTAAGTCATTTATCACAGGTGAGTTGGGGAAGAGGCAAATAGAGATGTAGTGTATTTTTACCTGTGGCTCCTGAGGAGTCGAACCAGGGACTTGGTGACAATGTTGACTTCATGTTTAGGGGCCAGATGCCAGTAGAGCTGAGCGACAGACATCACCACCTGAGAACACACTCACTCAGTCAGAAATAAAAGGGATTCAAGTACTTTACTGTGTCTAATTTAAATAACTTTTATAATTGTTTTGATTCTCTCTCTCTTTTTCTTTTGCTTCTTTTGTTCTTTGACATTTGTTTTGATTTTCAACCACTTTCCAGAATGTGCTTCTAACTCTAACTAGATTTTATGCTTTTTAAACACTTCAAAAAACACTTTTAGGTGCTTCATTATTTTTATTACACCACCTACAGTATGTTGCCATCTGTCAAACCAAACTAAAACAAAGCACATACATTTCTTAGGGCTCCACAAAGGCACTCATGACATGACTTTATGAAGGTAATTTTTCAGCTGTGCTTTAAACAGCCAGCGGACGTGTGTCCATCGTTGCAGGCAGGATGGAAGGGTTCAGGCGTCTATGAAGATGGAGGATGTCACTGTGTTGTCGCGAGTAAAGAACCAGCGTGTCACATTTTAATCAACACTTTCATTTGGGAGCATTTTTCCTCCCGCTGCCACACAGCGACAGAGACCTTGAGACTCTTGTTTGATGGAGATCTGCACTCACTATATTTTTATATATATATATATATATATATATATTCTTTTTTCAATCTTGGGGGTGCAGTATGGCAGGTATGGGCATATATCCCTATGTCTTTGAATTATGTGTCCAGGTGTGTACACTGTATTTGTGTAGGAAAAGGTATAAAGTTGTAGTTGATGTGAAAGTGTGTGTATCTCTACACAGGGCTGCAGCAGCACTAGCTGTGGTGAGATATGAGCACAGGTCACAATCAGAAACCAATGTTTACCCAATGTTAATATCTCTCAACGGGTTAAAAAGCAACACTTTCCCACACTTTGACAATGAACAGGATGCAGATTGTCTAGCCTTAAAAAGAATTTAACTGCACAACATCTCCTGGCAAAGACACCAAAGGCATCCACTCTTCTAATTTGTCATCCATATTGCTTCACCACTGGTAGTCGAGGTTGATAAGACCCAATCAAGGAGCGACCTCAGGTGTCCATGTCATCATTTCCAAAGGTTTCAGTTTCTGCCCGACTGTAAATAAAAATGAACGTAGTCTCCAGGGCTGTTAAGTGAAGCCAATGCTCTAGTGCCTAAATCTGCATTCTATCTATTGACCATCAGGGGGCGACTCCATCGGTTTTAAAAAGAAGACAGGTCGTGTTGAAGTCTATGGACCAATGGCCCTAATTCTCACTTGATTTATTAGCTCAGTAAATGTTTTCCTAATCAGTTTATGGTCTCAGTCTCTTAGTTTTTAGTCTTTCTCAATACATCCCCACCCCTCACTCCTCCTCAGCTCTACCTTCTCCTCCAAATATGAAACAAAAACAAAAAAAAACGAGATTTCAACCTGAACCGAAAACATAGCAGAAGTGATGCTCTTTCAAACTAAAGCATAGTAGTGGGGACACAGGGTCTGTCTGACTCACGGCAGTGTTCCTGCTCTGCAGGAGAGGCTTGGTGTTCCTCAGCAGCAGTCTGTGATCTGGATCCATGATGTAAGGCTTGGTCTCCATCTGGTCTTTTTTCTCCTCAGAATCCGAGTCGTAGAACGTCTTGTCGTTATTCTCATCAAACACAGCACCCTGAAACACAAACAACACAACACATCACACTCGTGCACTAAACCATCTCAGGAGGTGGTAAATGGTAAATCATAAATCCTCATTTATATAGAGCTTTTCTAGTCTTTACGATCACTCAAAACGCTTTACACTACAGTTCACATTCACCCATACGTTCAGTATCCTGCCCTGTGACATGTGGACTGGAGAAGGTAGAAATCAAATGAAACCTCCTGAGCCAACCCTCAAACATCTGTTGATGTTGACTTCCCCTGCCTCTGTGTGATTTTCAACCCCAAGCCAATTGAATCCTGCTGCACTTATAAATTGAACAAATTGTTTTTATTTTACAAACAGGTGTTTTAAAAATTGGGCAGTTGGGCACTATAGTTTGCCAATGACGGCTCAGTGCTAACCGCAGTCTGCTTACAAAGTGGAAAATAAATAAATACATATGGTGAATTGGCACTGTATAGATTTGCCCCGATGGGTTTTGATCCTTAGGGTCACGAGTGGCTCACCTCCTTCCAGGGGCTGACGAACTGCGTCCTGGCGTAGCGCGTCAGCATGGAGATGATGACCACCTGGCCCCACTCCTCCACATCCACCAGCAGGTTGCACAGCTTCCTGTAGTTCTTGTGGATCAGGTCAATGCGGTCCGGACACACCTCCTCGAAGGACATCACCACACTGCCGGCCACCAGCTACAGAAACGATCAAGAAGAGTGTCTTTATTTTACCCCAGTGTTAAAAGACAAGTTAATGGAAGCTGTGAGAATGTGTAACACTTTACAAATTGAAAATAGAAAAAATAAAAAAAACTTTAACTCTTAAACAGGCTGTAATTTACAGACTCCAGAGAAATAAAACACTTGTATGATGCTGATTAAAATAGGTTCTATTATTGCACCCGGGGAAAAATAAAAATACACACACACAATATCAATTTACTACTCTGATTACAAAGCACATGGTTCAGCCTATAAGTAGTTACATGATAATTAGAAGGAAAATGTTTTGCTCTTAAAGACTTATTTTATACAACCCATCAATAAGTCTCACATCTTCTCCATAAATTATATCTCGTCTCAGGTACAAACCTAATTTTATGTTCAATTCGCGGGGAAAGGAGCACAGGGAGGGAGCCGCAGCTGAGAGAGCCAATAATCAACTATACTTCATTGGTGTGAGGAAAAAACCCATTTGGCCGTTGCATGCCCCCACCCAGCACCACCACCACCACCACCACCGACCCCACTCCTTACTATCCAACTGCCTGCTGGCTCGCCGACTGACTGTGAGACTGAGTGAGTGACAAGGCGGTGTATTAATATGCAAACAGCATTATCACGGGCAGGCAAGGGTGAAGAAGAAGAGAAAGGGAGCAGAATCCAGTCTTCCCAATTAAAGCCTTCTGGCCCCCAGTGGCCCTGTGGGAACCCAGTGCATTTACCCATCAGCATTGTCATGAGCCTGCATTGATTGCATGTGCATTTCCGTGTGTGTGTGTGTGTGTGTGTGTGTGTGTGTGTGTGTGTGTGTGTGTGTGTGGATGCTGTCTGTAGGTTTGCTAAGAAATCTGGATCTAAAGCCAAATGATGACTGACCTCTCCGACACTCACATTTACTGATACTGATGAATGAAGCACCGGAGGATCATACAGCTACATTATGTCATCACATCGACGTTTTATTTACTGAGTGACCCACATAGAAATTCTATGTATATTGAAGGAGGGACACTTGCAGAGGGAAATCTTCATTCTATCTAATGACCATCAGGGGGCGACTCCATCGGCTGTACAAAGAAGTCAGATTTTATTGAAGTCTATGGGAAAATGTCCCTACTTCTCACTTGATTTATTAGCTCAGTAAATGTTTTCCTCATGAGGTTATGGTCTCAGTAACTATGATGCATAGTTAATGTGACCCACATATGCGTATAAACTCCAGACCCTAACCTAAAATGGCAAGAAACAAATATTTCTGTTGCGTCCCAGACATGACACCTCTTTTTTTAGAGAAAAACAAACAAATAATCTTAAATTATAAATGAGCTCCTTTGGATAAATAAAGGAAAATAAATAAAAATAGCAACATTGTGAAAGTCTGTCATCTCTCACATAATATTTCCTCTATATTTCATTTACAAAAATAAAGTCTAACTGGCCTGAACTTTGGTCCTTGGTTGGCAAACTAGACAATATTTAAGTCATTCATGAGACAACGACAACAACTATCCTGATGATTTTTAATTCACCACAAATAAGTTTTTTTATTGCAATACGCAATAATATTGGCCCATCTCTATGAGAGGCGTCATTCTGCTGAGCAGAATAAATAAATACAAATCCCAAAAACAGTCATACAGGCTGGTATCTGTGTTAGAGTAGCTTCACAGCAGGTTAAAGCACAGCAGTGTGTATACATTCAGTACGAGCTTGTGCAAGAGGGCGTCATCCTCGCCTGGCGTTCTCCCCGGGCCTCTCCCGTCTCTGAGGCTATTACAGGCGGCACTATTTCTGAGCATGTGGATCCCGCTGCAAGGCTTTGTGCATTCTCTACCAACTTCCCCCATTAGACACAGCATCCAAGGTAAACTACATGCACCATCAACAAAACTGACACCCCAATCTATGGAGTTCACACACCTCCCCCCCCTCCTCATCCGCCCTCGACCATATTATCTACCCTGCGTGACAAGCCGGTAATGGAAAAATCACACTAAGCAAATGGTTCTTCTAATAACAATAAATTTCCTATAAAATTATGAAGGGCCCAAACCGTTTCCTTGCATCTATTTTGCTATGAATTCTAATTAGGGTGCCAGGGAGGCAGAGAGTGCTGGGTCATCACGCCAGAGACAACGTACGCCTTTTTGATTGATGGCCCGGTGTGGGGTCGGCCTATCCTCCCTGCGCTAGCTCCTCTCCTGCTCTCTTCCCTCTCCCTCCTTTTACTCTTAAATTAATGGGCGTCTCACCTATCCCCTAATCATAGTACCCCCCTCCACCCTCGGCCCCTGCCCCTCCTTTCTGTTCTCATTTCAATTTTGCAGAGGGGTAGAAAGGGAGAGATCGATCATTTATCTTGTAATGGCTGGATAATAGATCCATCACGGTAAAACAGCTGCACAAACTCCTATGTTGTCTCTGTCATCAGGCCTTCCCATTTTCTCTTTAAACCATCCTGCCTATAAGCAGCATAACCCCCACCCCCCCCACCTCCAACCCTCCCACTCACCATGTGTCACAGCCATTTAACCAAACGGGCACATCTGTAAAGGTAAATGTCAGGAGGCCTGGACAACGGCACAGCCCGGAACAATAACCAAACATTTCCTGCTTTAACAGGCAGCACAGTGACATCTGCTAAATAGCACTTGGCTAAATGAATTCACTGATTTGTAGTTAAATTTGATCTATTAACGCCACATATAACAAAACTGCATTGTTTGCATTCTTTTAAGTGAGAAAGGATAAAGTATGAAAGAGCAAAAGAGCATCTGTTGTAGCAGGATGAGCTCAGGGGTACATAACAGGGGGCAGTACCAGGGATCTGGTGCTGTGCATGCTGCCTAACTGGGATAATTAATGGAACTGAGCCTCGTGGCTAGAGCTGCGGATTTAATCGTAATATGATCAAAATCACAACATAGCCAAGTGCAACATCACAATCAAATGAGCTGCATTTTTATTTTTTTTAAAAAAAGGTAAAATATGTCACAATATTGGTTGTTGTTAGCATTGTGGTGCTACAGAGACGTTTAATTGGTACAAGACCCAACCCGCTCCAACTGAAATCATAATATCTGTCAAAATTTTTTTTTTTTTTTTTTTTTGGCATACTGTGCACCTTATGTGTGAAATGGATTTTCTTTTTTTTTTTTTTTTTTTTTTTTGGCTGTTTGTGAAGTCAAAATTGCTCCCTATCTCCTGTTTAGTCCTGGTTATAGAGGGAGTTATTATACCCTATGTAGTGGACTCATAGTGTCAATGCATCATGGAAAGCAATGTACAACTGATGGAAGGCGTCCGAAGGCATTTGTCAATTAGTGATCAGTTTCACTGATGAGGTCACTATTACATTACATTTACTCATTTGGGAAACACTTTTATCCAAAGTGACTTATAATTGAGGGACATCAGTAAATACCAGTAATAATGGCTTCACTCTATTTAAATATAAAAAAGGCAGGAATTGAGCATACACAATGCCTGAACATCTAAAAAAAAAAAGAAAAGTGAATCTGGCCATTGTTGTTGTTATGAGTAGGTATGTTAATCTGACAGACATGTGCACCATCTCTCATCTAGTGCATGCTGGGATTTGCCTCTTGGACAAAGCAGTTTAGAAGATGAATAGATAAACGATGCTTGATATGGAAATAAATTTCATTACCTGCTTACGGCGTCAATTCATGCAGGGTTTTTAATAACTTTCAAAAAATAAATAAATAAATAAATTCACCAGCACATAAATGTTTTAAACACATCAGTCTCTCAACAAGTTGATTAATCTTATTTTCTCCAAAGTGTCATCACACTTTTATTAGAGGCAGTGATTCAGTTTTTTACCGATTAAAAAAAACAAAACAAAAGAAAACAAAAATAGCAGAGTCTGAGATATCCTGGCCTTTAGGCACTGGTACAGGTCTCAGATTTAAAAAAAACTGGATACTATGTGTTCCATGATGCAGCCAATAGCATCTTTTTTAACCTTCCCCTGTAAATGCTCATGTCAAACTTCACATCCCATGTGACTTCCTGTTACAAATGTGAAGCTGATGACATTGATGAAAATTCCTGCAGAGCCACAGAAAACATTATACTGATTTAACAGTAGTAACAGGGCTGAAAAACACTGCAAACGGAGATTTATGTGTAAATTCTGTGGAGTGGCCCTTTACATTAAGCTAAATTTTCCCCTTCAGTAACACAGCTCACAGCACCGGTTCACATCCTCCCACTGCACAGCCAGTAAACTGAGAGGACTGAGACTGAAACTGAGAGACTGTCCACTGCTCTAAATGCTACATGGTACCATCCTAACATCATAAAAATGCACCACTTGATGGCTATTAAGTATCCACTATGTTTGGGTTTTTCACCATTCATCACCAGCTGATAGTGCCTGTGCGTCTGTGTGATGATAGTGCCCTCTCTCTCTGTCCCCAGACTCACGATGCGGGCTCCAACGGTGGAGAAGTCATCTGTCTTCGTTAGCGTCTGGGGCTAAATATGCTATGCATCTGGTACTGGGCTTTCCATCCCCCCCTTGGCCTAAGCTGCTTTGTTTTGTTTGTATAATGATAGGTATACGCTATGAATACATAATTACAACAAACTGTGCATGACTTGCGCCAACGAACCCAACACACTCTGCAGTCTGTAGCCAACGTCTACATATTTGAAATTGGCATTTAAACACCCTTACTATTCACTGTGACCTCCTCAAATTAATGTGTTGCCTGCTGACTTCTAATGGGCTGCCTGCCGTGTGTCTGTGGCTGGCCTAAAACACAGAATTTGAGAATCCAACTCATTTACGGTCCATTTCGGAAAAAAAAAAAAAAAAAAAAGAGAAGTTGGCCTTTGAGAAAATTAAACTGACACTAGCATCAGTGCGAAAATTCCTTCCAAATGGACACTTAACAAGGAGCATCTGAAGATGTGTGGGTTTAAGTGGGTGTTAACAAACCATGGCATTGCCGAATGAGCTGTGGGATGGCGAGCTAAGAGGGAGAATCGCTTGACTGGGGCGCCCTCCAGTGGTCGGCGTTCTCCAACATGGGACATTGACTGTAAAGCACCCGCTGCTCAGTCTCTACTTACTGTGCTTTTGTCTTTCAGGAGTTTCTCAATCACTTCAATCAGCTGCTCCTTCTGGTCTGGATCCAGGCTGAAGACGACAGAGAGAGAGAGAGAGAGAGAGAGAGAGAGAGAGAGAGAGCTTTCAAATAAATATCTGTCAACTAAGGAACAACAATTATTCACATGATATGAAAACTTGATGGACTTAAAAATTAAATCATGTCCCCTGTGTGTGCTCAGAATACAGACATGTCCGGGTGCGAACTACCCTTGAGCATGTTTTATTCATCCGATAACATATATAGACTAAATATATACCAGTAGACACCATTATTTCAATAAACCAAAAACTAAACATTTACAGGTTAAAGCTTCTCAGATGTGATGATTTGATGCTTTTCTTTGTCATATTTGACCCAAAACTGAATATTTCTGGACTGTTGATTGACTGTTGGTTGAATAAAACAAGCTATTTGAATATAACGTCAATGTATTTGAAGAAAATAATCATCAGATAACTCAACAAGCCCCAGTCTTGTAAATAACCCTCTCCTCATCAAGCATTGAAGCAATCACAAGGCTCATTTTTGTACCTTTGCTGTCCTTAGAAAGATTTAGCTGATAAAAGAAAAATAATGACAAGGTAAAACCCTTTATGTCAACATTGCCCAACATTCCCTGTATTTACTGCTCACTTCACTGCTCAGGAATGAGGTGGTTCAGTTCAGCTGAACCACTGGTATTGGTTTCACCTAGTAGGCTGCTCCTGTTGCAGCCCTGATAAACGTGTACCTGTAGAGCTTCTGGATTGCGTGGGCAGACGTCTTCCTGACGTATGGGGAGAGGTCGGCCGCGGCCTCCTTGATGGCCAGCATCATGATGGGGACAATGATGGGGACACGGATACTGGACAGGACCCTCAGTGCACTGGCCCGGATGAACTGGTTTGGGTCCTATCACAGAGAAAGGCAAGAAAACCAGGAGTGTGCATAAATAAATGTATCCATATTAAAAAATTAGTTAGTAATAGTAAAAAATAGAAATGCAGAGACAGTGTTACCTTGAGGGCCCGCTGGAAAGTGCTGATGGACAATAGAGCCAGGTCCTGCTGCTCTTCTGCATACCTCACCAGGTAGACATACACAAGCTTCTTCAGCTGCAAGAACAATTAAATCCAACAGCAATGAATTAAACGCAGGGGTATGAACACAGCACATGGGTAAAGCAATCTAGAAAACCTACTAAAACCTAAGCAGGTTTGTGTGGGAGGATGTTCTGATTGTTTTTACATCCAATAAAAGATAAAAGTCCAGCGCTGTAGAAGAGATTAAATGAACAATTACAGTTCCTTCTTTTAGCTTGGGAAGTTTGAGTTTGTTATTCTGAGGGGAAAAAGGAGTTGATATATAAAGTTTTTATGTCTTGGTGTCACTGGCTGCAGATTCAATCCACTGTTGTTTCAGGCAGAGAGCGAGGTTATGTATTTTTGTTCCTTTCTGAAATTGCCATTGAATTATTTGCCCCCCCCCCCCCCCTCCCTCCTCCTTCTCCTCGAGTCTTGAGTTCTGGCTTCAAAACCTCTGCCTTCTCTAACAGGAAAGCCTGAGATAATATTTGTCTTTACTTACTGAATGAATGTAAGGGCAGACCAAAGGTTGCTCCTCTGCTGATTCACATCAGCTATTCACAAAGAGAGGAGAATAAAACAGAGCTGATCGCTGCCTATAAGGCTGCAGATTTATAGATAGAGGGAAGGGGAAGAAGAAGTGGAGATGAAAAAGCAGGTATTTATAATTTAATACAAGAGCTGATTTAAGTTTGAGGTCGGGGGTAAGGTCACAGTTTAGGTACAATCACAGAGAGCTTTACCCAGTAATCAGCGCCATGCTTTCTAAAGCAGCGAGTATTGACCTGCAGCAGAGCGCCACAGTTCTCAATCATCGTTCTGGTCATTACTGCTGGAATTAATGGCATTACTCACTATAAAAGGAGACACAACCCATCTGCCCTCAAGGATCTGGTTTCTATGACCACAAAGTACTCGACTGGTTTCATTTTGAACCAGTCAGTAGACGATTAAGGGCTCTACAAGTGAAAATTGCTCAGCGTCGCATGAGATTTTACGTTGTTTTTTTTTTCCTTTCATTTCTCTACTTGTAACTTGAATATGTTCTTAAAATATCATACATATCAATATCAATTCATGGACAATATGTGGGGTTAAAATGAAGTGCAGCAATGATTAAAGAAAATAAAGTGCACTGCTATTAAATCACGCAACACTGTCAATAAGCTGCATGCCCTTGTGCTGTTTTCTATTTAGTGGTGATCAATGGCAGCACGCAGTGACAAGAAGAAAGGGAGGAGGAGGGCGGGAACGAGGGAGGAGGCCATTTTTAGTGAGATACACTGGAGGTGTGTCGAGTGTGGAGGAGCTATGAAAGGAAACAGAGGGAGATGGGCTGAAAACATAGTCCGAGACCTCACAGTACCTTAGCAGCTGGTGTGTATGAGGTGGGAGAGAAGAGACGTGACTGAGGGTTCTCTTCTGCCAATTACCTCCACCCACCTGCTCCCCTACCCTGCCATGAGCTGCTTCGGCTGCATGCCTTGCACACAGCGCCCGGTTTCAGGCCCCCTGCTCACATGCTGCACCTCACGCTACCTGATTATTCTGCTGCTGCTAATCAATATTCACAGGCTCTGGGCATGGGAACACTTCTTGAGCTGTTGCTTAGTGTTTTTGGTCCTTCGCTCCAATAGTCTGTCAAGACTGGCTCAGATATTACACGATTTAGTTCCATATTAACACAGCCCCACAATAACTTACTGTGTCTTTATGTAGTTGCTGCATTGACTTGTAACTTGTAGTCATGAAACTACTCAAGTACCATTGGTTAATAATATAGACTGTATATAAATACAGACATAGAGTTTGGGACTGAAAAGTAAAGCCAATGTCTTAGTGTCAACCCACCATTACGTCACCCATTGGTTTGTGAGCTGCCGGTTTGAAGCCAGTTTGTTATTTATCCATCGGCCATCTTGTTTTTTTGAAACCAGGAGAACCACCTTCTCCAACCATTTGGAGGAGAAGGTGGAGCTGAGGAGGAGTGAGGGGTGGAGCTGATCTGCTCTGTACTCTG
This sequence comes from Rachycentron canadum, assembly GCA_038496675.1. Lineage (NCBI taxonomy): Eukaryota > Metazoa > Chordata > Actinopteri > Carangiformes > Rachycentridae > Rachycentron > Rachycentron canadum. The sequence goes on from CM076666.1 coordinate 19,342,269, forward strand.
TCCTGATTGGGTGGTACAGTCTGTCAATCACACAGTAGCCACGCCCCCAATCCATCCCCTGCTTTATGGTCTATTTTCCTCTAAATGAACCATCATTTAAAAAATGAACATCATGTTGTATTGAAGACTTGAAACTAGAGACTGAGACCATAAACTCATTAGGAAAACGTTTACTTTGTGCTTTTTAAATAAATATGATCATTATTATTATTTTAGTAGTGCCTTGAAAAACTTCTATCATTCTATTATTAGTGATTAAATAAATCATCCTTTTTGTCAGATGACCCATTGAAGTCTGTGTTTTCTGAAGTTTGTAAAAAAAACAAACAACACACTAACATCCAAGTAATATTAATAATAATTTAGCTAAACAAATAAAAATGAACTAAATTAAGGACATTTCAATTGAATTCCCTCCACATGAACAGACGATTCTGTATGAAGAACTTCCCTCTCTGACATGATGCACAGTGGCCTCGTGCCATGTTGCGAAGGAATTAAATGAATCACAAAAGTGTAGTAACAGGAAAGATGATGCCTTCCCATGATAGTGAGCCGTCATACCTCGATGTTCTTGCTTGCGACGTTCTTCACAACAGCAGGAAACAGCTCAGATGCATTTTTTCCTTTGGCGATCAGCTGGAGAGAAAAAAACAAAAAAAACAAAAACAAAAAAACAATATCCACCCATCCCATCAGTGATGTTAAACTCAGAAGCTGTTTATTGGAATTTAAAAAAATAATGCACTTACCCCAACAATCCTTTTCATGGCCTCCAGTTTGAGTGACTCCTTGTTGCTCTCCAACATCTCTTTAAGGTCTTCATTCCTGAGGGCAGAAGATATTGGTGATGAGATGGTATTAGATTTTAATCGCAGGTGATGGGGATAATTATCGATTTGCTCCAACGAGTTGCTTGAAAATGCTTTTCTAGCTCTGCAACAAGGTTTGACACATCTAACTATTTATGCCACAAGAAAGCAGAATTGCTTTGTGCCCAGAGGGGTTCTGTTTGACTCTCTTGTAAGTGACAAATAGAACTTGATTAAATAAAGGAATTTCAAACATAGGACAAGATGGTGATTATCCCTTGTGCATTTGAAGGCCCTCCACACCAGATGATAAACTGCCGACCACCAGCAGATGTTAGCAACATATCATCAGCTGTGAATATAGACTGTATATACAAGTGGACATAGACTCTGGGTCTGAAGAGTGAAGCCAATGGTGAAGAGCCTTAAACCTTCATACCATCTAATGACCATCAGGGGGCGACTCCACTGGTTGGAAAAAGAAGTCAGTTGTATTGTTTTGAAGTCTATGTGAAAATGGCCCTATGAGTTTATGGTCCCGTTTAGAAGAAAATAGACCGTCAACCACAGTATGCATGGGGGGGTACCTACCATGTGATTGACAGACTGTACCACACAATCAAGATAAAGTACGAAGCAGGTCAGATCCAGCCCTCACGCCTCCTCACCGCCACCTTCTCCTCCAAATTTGGTGTCTACTGCTTTTAAAAACAACCAAGATGGCGACGACTAAGTTACAAACTGGAGGTTTCAGAACGGCAGCTCACAAACCAATGGGTGACGCGTCTCAGTGGGTTGCCTCTTGGTTGCGAACCTTAGCGTCATTGGGTGTTTTGGCCTCAGCAGACCCACCACAGGATGATCAAACCTGGGTGTGCCCCTAACATCTTGGGACTCGCAACCATTTCCTCACATAGGAGCTGATCATTCTCTCCATGTTCTCAACAGAAATATTACAGACTCACACACTGCTGCTATTTTTATCTATTTTCCTACAGGAGGACCATATGATTTATAATTACCTAATTTGAAATACAGTATTTCTCACCAAAATAAAGATGTGATGCAAGAGTGGTACTTGTTTCTTACCAAAATGTAAGATAAAGTAATTTCAATATGTTTTAAAGCCATTTTAAGCATTTAAAGCATATTTTCTACTTCAATATTGTGAATCACTCATTTTGGCTCAGGATAAGCATAACATGAAATTTTCTTATCATCCCATGTCTAATTATTGGTCTTACAATGGTTGACAGCACAGAGGGTAGGAAAAGCTGAGGTGACTTCAGTTCAAGCTTGACCAAAGGTGCTGTGAAAGCTCCATGTTTACCACATCTGTGTCAGATTCACAGATTAACAGGCTGCACATGCAACTGTCACATTGGCTCCTTCGGCTCTACACTGTAAACTATCAAAGCCACCGACCCGACAGGAAGGATGTTGTCTTTTCCAGCACAACAGCTGCATCACAGCAACGTTCAATGAAACTGATCCACGCTCACATGATGACAATGCTCATTCCTTGACTAATGCTAATGCTAACACACAGTGTCATTGTAAAGCTACACAGCCGGTTGTTTGTTCATCACAGGGGCTTAAGACTGAGAGAGGTAATGTTCAGATGGGAAACAAAATACCAATGCAACCAGGGCGAGTCTACCTTTGGCTGGTTATTCTGGTTATTAACACTTTGGTCCAGACTGAAATATCTCAACAAATATTATATGGATTGCCATGGAATTTCGAAAACACATTCATGGTCCCCTCAGGATTGATCCTCTGACTTTCCATCCAGCGCCACCATCAGGTGAGGATTTGATCTGACCATTCTTTGCTGCCCGCAAAACCAATGGTGCTCACATCATTGTCAGCTGCACTAGCTTTAGCACTAATTTACAAATGTTGGCATGCTAACATGCTACACTGTAACGGTGCCACTGTTAGCATGTTGGTGTAAGCAATTTGTGCAAAACACTGACTGATGCCTGGTTCAGCCTGACAGAGCTGTTACTGTCTGTAGAAATCCTCTTACTCTTGCAGGGACTTGTTGCTAAGCTCAATGTCTATGTACCATCATTCTGAATAATAAATGTATTTTGTCTTTTTCCTATACTTTTTGTGATGCAGATGCAGATTTTAATTCAAGTAAAATCACCTTTTTTAAATGTTACATACAACACAAATAAATAGTCTTGATATGTACAACTTATATTGTTTTACACATTTGAAAGTAACGTTACGTTAAATGTAAATTAGCATTTCTGACCTGAATTTCTTGTTAGTCATAGGCTGGCATACAGTATACATTATTACTGATATATCTGCAACTATAATAATGGGCAGATACACAGTACTAAACATTTGGAAAAGTAATGTATCTATAATTAGTCAGAAATTTTGACATTGGTTTTCACTTTTTCAAACATTTATTTTGAAAGATGTGGCAAACTTCAGTCCCCAGGCAGCTAATGTTATAAAGAAAAAATAACCTAAAAGAGTTAAAAAGAGTTAGACTAGCGGTGTGCGTGATCTTACTACAGTACCCGGTTTTGTGTGTCTCCTTGGGACAACTGTTGGTGAGTGTGAGGGCTTGTTCTTCCTGACTCAGCTCAGTCTTCAGTGTGAGCTGTAAGTTCTCAGCAGACACCAGCGCTGTCCTCATCACTCCTGCTGCCTCCGAGCGCAAAGAGAAACCTACGTCCATAATGGCTGTCCTCCACAGCAATCCAAAAAAATAAAAAACTCTTCCAACAACCCTGTGCTTGTGTCTGTGTGTGTTAGCTGCCCAAGAAAAAAAGGAAAAAAAAAAAAAACAAAAAAAACCCCCCAAAACCCAGCTGCCTGTATTTCCAGCAACTCAAGAGTGAAACAGAGCTGTGGTAATTACTTTCCCTCAGGCTGTGTGCCCTGTTCTCTTGGCTTTATTTACAGATGTCTTCTCGTCTCGTTGTTGTTCATAACTGTCAAAGCTGGGAACAGGGGAAAAACAGCACAGGCTCCACTGGCTTTGTGCCTGTCATTCACTACTCTCTTCCTCTTCTCTTGGGCAAAAAGAGTCACAAGATGCCCCGCCAGCTCGCTAATGGCAAGCTATCCTTACGCTTGAGGGTAGTGCCTGCTCACTCAGTACGACCTCTCTCCTCCTGCTGACGTCCATATTCCTCCTGAAACTACCTGGAGCAGTCTTATCAACCTGTTACTCTTATCGTCTTATACATGTATACATGTTCTTCCCCTTTAGAAAGGCGCCTATATCACCTGCTTTCTGCCTGTGTATGTGGCTCTGCCTACATGTGACTGTGGTCACTTCCCTTAAGGGGAAAAAGGAGGGCCTTATCTAGACTGGTGGGTAAACACTGAGCTACTTTTCATCACCTCCACTGTACAATAACCCACTCTAGCTTGACACACACACACACAAACACACTGCCAAGTTTGGGCCAACTGGGCAGGCCTACAACAAAGATAACAGCTCTACACTCAATGTCAGGAAACACCTCTGAATGGTACAGCAAGCATTGAGGAAGGGGCAGAATTTGCCCCTTCTAGTAGCTAGTCTTGCTGATAAACATATCACACAATCAATATCTTATTGGAAATTTGAAGAAGTAGATTTCTACAATCGCATCTGTCCAAAGTTACATGAGCTTCTAAAAATTTTTAATGCCTTTTATTTGATGGGGGCAGTGGAGACAGACAGGAAATGGGGAGAGAGAGAGAGCGGGGGATTGACATGCACTGGATGGTCCATCCAGTCGGGAGTCGAGCCGGCAACCTCCTGCTCAGGGCTCAGTCTGCCCATGAGACACACGCTCCAACTTTCTTTAGAGTGAAGAAAAGCTGCTACTTGTTCTCATAATTTACTTCCTATGTATAAATTCATTGCACATTATATCATTTACATTTACCTATGGTAGTTTCCTAATAAACATCTCTCATAAATGCATCCATCTAATTTAATTCCACTGTCATATATGATGAGAAATAATTATTGCAGCCCACTATTTTTTTAATGCAATTGGTTTATGCACCTAAATCTGTTCATTATCATCACAGATAGTTTAGTTTGATGGAGACAATACTCAACTCTGAAATTCAAGCGTGGTATGAAGGACTGCAGACTGTAGAGATTAGTGCCTCCATGTGGCTGGGATCTATATTAGCCAGCAGAAACTTGAGATATCATCATACAGTATTTTATAAGAGACTGCACAGGAGGTGGATTTTATAATGCTGATAAAGGAGGTCCCCCTCTGGTGTTAATTTAAAGAAACAATACAGTCGAAGTGCCACAGGGAAGAGGGAGTGGCTGACGGCGACTAGTTCAAGGCCGACTGTTCAAATTCTAATGGTTTATTTAAAAACATTTAAAATCTTGGGAGAGCTACATAAACCAGAATAACTCTCTGAAACCTTGGTTAATGTGGTTAACTAACCTTCTGATGTGACATTTTATGCCTGTATTATCTGATAGATCAGGTGTAGAGAGACAGGAAATGGGACAGGGAGGAGGACTTGCGGGAAAGAGTCTGGCCAGCCTTGAATCAAACTCGGCTATCTGGACCCTCAGGTTGAGATATTTTAAGTATGCTTGTCCAAGTACACTACGCAGACTTCATCGAGGACACATTGTGGTTTAAAAACAGAGCTGCAGATGTATTTTAATCCAGTTTATTATAATACCTCCCAGTTTGATCCTGTCCAAAGTTATTTTAACATAAAGATATTTAGTGGCTGTTCTGGAGCTTTCAGTTGTATCACAGACACACACACACAAAAAAAAAAAACAACTCACTTTTCTTTGATGTAATGACTAGATAACAATGTGGAATAAAAACTGTATAGTTGCACATGACAGAGAAGTAATAATCCACACTGTGTTCTTAAATGATCTTAAATAACAGGGGAAAATAATAAATCCAGCCTGTCCAGGCTCTGGTTTGGTGGAGGATGCCAAGAGGTTTGGGAAGAAAACAAGTTCTTGTTAAAATATTTGAATCCACCTCGCTAACAGTTTTCCAAAGGGAAGGTCCAAGACAGGACAAAAAGTGGCAGAAAAACTTGAACAGCTGGAAAAACTATGTATTTTCATTTAAGAACAACACAGTAATGGTCCTAGTTAACAGCTAACTACACTAATATAAAAAGGCATCAGGAATGTTTTAAGTTGTTATTTTTGAGATGAATCATTTGTAATTTTAGAATTTACTTCTCATTATGTGGGATCTGAGGCAATGTAAACAGTTAGATAATCTAAACTCACATGACTCATTACCTGCTGCCAGTAGCCTGAGATATAACATAAGACAGTCAGAGGATGATCAGTTCAGTGTCTCAATCAATGTTCTGTCATGTCAAACACTCCACACACACCTAATACCACCTCTTGATAAACCTGGAAACAGCATAAGTCCAGTTAAATGACTCAGTACCACCTCCTGTTCATTCAGTCTTTTGCAGTGGTTGAAATGTAACTGCTAGGAGTCTCTTCGTTTGTATATTATTAAATCTCAATCTCTAATAATGTCCCACTATCTACTGAAAAAAGTTAAAGACAAAGTCTATCTTCGCTGCAGCTCAGGTAAACGTGTTGACGCGGTGAATCCGTACAACCAGACCTCGCGGGCAGAGCAAAATATCTCTTTAGTCACAGATAATAAATCAGTCACATGTTTTCATGCCTGGCATAGAGCTCCCAGTCAGTTAGGAGAGGACTTTAAGACTACAGAACATTACAGGAATGTTAACATGTGACAAACAGTCAGCTCTTTGGAATAACAAATACACTGCTTTGTTTAACTTTACAGAATGCTGGGGCTAATTTTAATTAACAAACATGTGACATGTATAAATGCTGACTACGAGAAATGTGTAGCAAAGCACATGCTATTGTGAATTGTGTCATTCATGCCCCTGAAGTCAGCAAACATATGACCTAGCTTTCTCTGACAGGGTAGACGGTCATGTGAGCCAGCTTAGAGGGTCAGTTTAACATGCTAAGCAATGAATAACACACTATATATTAAACCTCCATCTAAAATTTCATGGTAAGAAAAAGCTTGATCAAAACAAAATGAGAAACTGCAGTGTAACCCTACACAAACATCTGCCGGGTTTCAGGGAGGTTAAATCACACAAACTGACTGAGCAGCTCAGCAGGTCCACACCTTTGGTGTGTAGCTTTTCACCCACAAGAAGAGCATTAAAAAGGAGCCAAGCTGCATAAAGACTGATTTTACAAGAAATTACAGAATGCAAAGGGTGGTCAAACTGATGATTGGCTGCCCTCTAGTGTCCAGTTACACACAACCACGACAAGCTCACAATCCTTTTGAGTTTTTTTAGTCACTAAAATGATGATTAAAAATAGTTTTGACATGATGAGACACAGAAGCTTGGACACAAACATGGCTGTGTCAGATACTAATAAGACAAAAGACACACTGCAACGGACCAGCAAGACTGCAGAAGATATCACTGGCGCCAACCTGCCCTCCATTCAGGACTTATACACCTCCAGATGGAGGAGACAGGCAGGAAGCCAAACATCCCAGGCACAACCGGTTCTTCCCCTCCTCCTCTCTGGGAGGCGCTACAGATCAGCAAGCACCAAAACAAACAGACAAGAACAGTTTCTTCCTACAGGCTGTCGCTCTGATAAACACTCTACCTATGTAAATCACTGAAAATAACATTCAATACACACATGTACAAACCACACACTATTCTTGTACAGCGTCTACTTTAGGTGCAAAAAGCCTTTTCTAGTAGCGCAAACTCTAAATATGTAAATATAAGGACAGATAATTATTTTCCTATCCATCATCACACAGGCATTAAGGCAAAGGACAAAACATGAACATTTCCTGCCTCTCTGTGTTTTAAATGACGGTAAATTAAAGATTTTTCGGCATTGGACAGTATGTCAGATTTATAGATTTAAAACAAATTATTATTCCAGAAAATAATTGGCAGTATTTGGCATTGATAATGAAAATGACCATCAGTTTTGTCAGTGCCTCACTGCTTTTCTTCACGAAGGACTTTTAAATCTTTGTAAGTAAACAGGCTGTTTTCTTTAAACAGGAGCGAGTTTTTATGACTGAAAGATTGTGTGTGAAATAGTTAACTGCCCATTTTGTCACAGGCTGTTAAAGAATCTCTAATGAGTCAGAATTAGTCTACAAATGTAAAAAATATGTATGCAAGTGTAAAGTATCACTAATCGCCTAATAACAAACCATTGCCCACAGGTACCGTGCTTCAGATCCACAGTAGTGCTCCACACAGATCTCTGACAAACAGCACTATAGCACTAAAGTCTCATTTCAATTGTTGGTTGTATTAGAGGGCTCTCATTTATCGAAATTACTGCTTAAACCTGTTTGCCAGGTAAGCTCATCAGTAGTTGTGTATTAAATGAGCACAAAGCATCCTTTTTTAGTTAATAAGTCAGAGTAAACATATTTTTGTGGCAAAAGCGGCAAACCACCATGTCGTCACCCAGTTGTTTGTGAGCTGCTGTTTTGAAGCTTTAAACAGTTTGTAATTTGTCCGTCGCCATCTTGATTTGAGAGAAGGTGGAGCTGAGGAGGAGTGAGGGGTGGATCTGACCTGCTCTGCACTCTATCCTGATTGGGTGGTTCAGTCTGTCAATCCCATGGTAACCACGCCCCTGATGCAGACCATCATTTACAAATGAACATCTTGTTGTACTGAAGAAGACTTGAAACCAGAGACCATAAACTCACAAGGAAATTGGTTACTGAGCTAATAAATCAAGGGGGAAGTAGGGACATTTTCATATAGACTTCCGTACGATCTGACTTCTTCTTACAAACAACGGAGTCGCCCCCCTTTATTGGCCATGAGACAGAATGAAGGTTCAAGGCTCTTCCACTTTTCAGCCCCAAAGTCAACGTCCACTTTTATATGCAGTCTATTGATTCCTCAGAAACCATCATAAACTGTTAAACCAAGTGTAAGAAGTTCACTTCCATTCATAAAAATACCACATCGTACCACGTTGGGCTGCTCTGCAGCGTCTGTACATCGGCTGTTCTCTATATTAATACTGTAAAGGAATGTGGAGGGTGTGCGGTCTGAAGTTCGAGTGTCATTTCTGCTGACTGAAGAAAACCACCACTGCACCCTTTCTGTCGTTACAGCCTCACTGAACTGGTTGAAGATTTGTTAACTGAAGCTGATCTGATTAACTAAATCAGACTTTTCCTGATGCCATTTATCACAGCCTACATAAACCATACTCATTGTTGCAACTTCTATATAAATAAATGAATGTGTGAAGTTTTTATTGTGACTACACTATCAGCTTTCACTGTCAAATTACATTCGTTGTCTGCAACAACAAACATTTTTTGAGTCAAAACTGACGGACAAAGTAAGCAAAGCTAAACAGAACACATTAATATCAAAACAGAACTTCAGTTTTGATTATCTGGGCACACGACTGTGTCACGAAATTGTGTCAAGTAATTATTCTACAGACAAACTTGCCTATGGTGGTATTGCTCCATCACAGAAGAACTGCAAGGCTGCAGCCAACAATGACTTTCATTATTAGTAGAGCTGACAAAATACATAAAGATACCCACCATTATTCTCTGAATTACTGCCTTGTTTGACCAACAGTCAAAAACCCAACCAATGTGTAAATATTCATATTTGAGAAGCTGGTTTCTGTGGATTTTTTGGCATTTCTGCTTTTTAAAAAGTGAGTAAAGTAAACAGTTAACAATTATAAAGATTGGTGCCTTATACCTATTTCTTCAGTGCTGATTAGTTTCTGGATCCTTTGGGAGTTATTGAAACTGTCGTGTAACTTATTATGGGGGGGTTAGAGGGGCCTAACAAGTTAATACAACAAGTTAATAATGGGGTCAATCTTGGCCTGCTCTCCTTTGTTTATATCGACAATTAAACTAATAGTAAGGGGATAAATACAACAACGCAGCAGGTGTGTGGTATTAGCAAACAGGTCCTCTAAACGTGGACATTTTGGATGTTCATGGGTTTCATATTTAGCTGCACCATGGCGAGAAGCTAGCCGACATTCGCCCTCACTGGCCGGTTTGTTGATGCTGGGTAGTCGGGTGTTGCCTCGCTGGGAGTTAGCCTCCTGAAGAAACCATTCCCGTCCATCTTTAGCACAGATGAACCGTGCTAACGCTGGGCAGAACACGAGTTGGGCTAGCTTACTTTTTAAAGTCAGCGCTGAAAAGTCCGAAGGCAGCTCCGGTGCTGGCGGAGGTCGGGGTGCTCTCCTGCCCCGCTTCCACCGCAGCCTCCGCTCCTCCCTGGTCGTTGTACAAGGCGGCCGTCGACATGCTCGGTAACTGGACGCTTTCGGCTCCGCTAACCTCGACCTAAAAAAAAAACAAAAAAAAAAAAAACCCAGTTCATAAACGCGAGGACGAGCTTAAAAGCGCGTAAAGTTCCCGCAGAGCTAAACTTATCCGAGATTTCACCCAACTTTTTTTTTTTTTTTTTTTTTTTTTTTTTTTACACGCAGTAGCGGAAGTGTGAGCTGGACAAGTTGGTGTCACATGACGGGGCTTCAGCCGCAGACGGGTCACAGACCTGCCGCGAATAGAAAAGACCGCGTGGCGACGGTTGGTGGAACCGTTGGTCTGGAATTTGTAGATCTATGGACGGACCGCCCACAGACACCGTGTTGCCAAGGTAACAACGTTACTACTGTTCCCACCAGAGAGGAAGAAAGTGAACATAACGTCGCGTAGGTGATTTTTAATTTTTAAACATTTTTTTTTTAATTTTACGTACTATTTTAGCTTAATGATGGCGTGTGACCCTTTTTTAAATGAACTAAAAAAAAAAATTATTATAAATTATTTTTAATGTCTGTCAAATTCTGTGATCTTTGGCATTTTGAATGGAATGATGTGATTAAAAGTTGGTACAAGCTTCCAGTTAAGCTCAAGCATGTGCTACACAAACCTGGTGTAATGGACCTTTTTCGCAGCATCATTTTGGACGCGAAATAGTCGGACAAACACAGGTGTTAGCAATCAAATTAATCAGGGTCCCATTGCATTTCGGTTTAAGAGTCATGTTCCTGCTATTGTTCAAGTGTAAGGGGAAGTCACACTAAATATTAGCCGCTTTAGTCTAAAGAAGCTGTTTTTACTGCATACACATTTCCTGTATTTTCTGGTTGTATTCTAATAAAGAGACATGGTCATTATAGCATTGTTTAAACAACAAATGTAAGGTTAGCCGAAGACTTTTATACAGTACTGTATAATAATATATCTATATATACACAAAGTCTTTGTGTTAAGCATTTCCAATAAATTCCCATCTTCTATTAGTTATTTCATGCTTTAATAATAATAAATTAAGTAGTAAATTTGTTCCAAAAAATGGGTTGACTTGAAATTCACACCCTAAATTTCAAACCTAAAGCTGAGATGGTTTCTCAAGTAAATGTGCAAAATGAAGAAATTGATTTAAACTTTTTTTTTTTTTTCAATTTCATATCATTAAAAAAAACTCAATTTCCTGAGGTGAAACAATAAGGTTCGTTTTTGCTGCAGCTAGCTCTCCCCCTGCTGATAGCTTTGTTTTGAAAACGCGGACGTGACGTTTCTTTACTTCCGCCTGGTTGTCCCACAGTTGATCCGCTGCTGGTGACCAATCCCGAGCCACGGCAGCGTCTCTGGATCCAGTCCGCGCTTGACTTCACCTCCGACCGTGTCACCGCCGCAAACCGAGGCGGTCTTATTATTTATGTTGTAACATCTAACCTAAACCGCGGTTTTAAGTATTAGCGCAGTGACACATCAAACGGGAAGGACTCGTAAAAGGAGAATGTCGGATTTCGACAGCAACCCGTTCGTGGACCCGGATTTGAGCAACCCGTTTCAGGTAACGTTAGCTATCTTAGGTAGCTACATTAGCGTTAGCTGTTGCGTTTTTTCGTATTAGTAACATGTCACTGAGCCAAACCGAGTCTGAATAATCTGTATTTAACCACCGTGATAAAGTTACTGGCTGACAGAAAACATTTAATAACCTGTAGTCAGGCTGTCACCCAACACTGAGGCACTTTGGCCGCCTATGACATAACGTACAAAGGTAAAGGTGTGTTGGCTCTGAATCAGACTCCAGGTGGTTTTGGTGCCTTAATTAAAAAAAAAAAAAAAAAAATTATTCCTCATATTACTCATAAAAAGTGTTCCTGTTATGTAGCCTCACATTATCCTTACACCACAACATTTCTGAGGGATGTATTGTACCTACATTACATTTAATTGAGGGTTAAATTAAGCCTTAGATCCAAAGGTGGGTCAAAAACATTGTTATGATTGCGGCTGATATTTCATCCTGTGAAAATCCCAGGTCCTCAAAAATATTGTTTTTGATTTACACACATTGGGCTGTTTATTTACCGCCTTTGCTTTAGATTTTTTTTTTTTTTTTTTTGTAAATATAATGAAACATACACACTGTGGGACATTGTCCAAACTTTGACTGTACATGCGAATGTAATACATAGTGAAATGAAACAATTATTGGAAAGGTTAGTCCAAAGTAAACACCTACACAAACTGGGTTTACTCATTACTCAGATGAGTCATCTAGGCTGTAAACCACTGAGCTAAACCACCGGTATATAAAGTAGTTAAGATCTGCAACCATTACTTGATTGGTCAGTCAACAGATATTTAATCTCACATTTTATAATGAAGCAATGTAAATGCGTTTTCCACGACTGGTTATATCTGAATACCCTTCAGACATCTTTTCCTGTACAGGCCTATAAGGGGAAAATGCACACATTTGTTTTTTTACTAGATATTGCTATTAGTGTTGTTCCTGTTTTCATGCTTGTTTGATTTCTGCGCTCTCATAAACAGGGCAAGTAGACAAACAAATAGATAATCTAATACAATACTTGAAATTTGATTAAATCCCTATAATTGACTTTTTGTATATCAAACCAGACATAATAGTACTGAGAGTTAATCCAGAAACAGAAGTAAATGAGAACAGAGTATGTGATGGTTCATTTTGTCACAGGGTCTTGTCACGAACAGCTGCATTTGAACATGTGCTCTTCAACACTTCCTCAGCATGCCTGAAACCATCCAACCTCTTCCTCATCATGTCGGAGGTGCTAAACTTGGACAAATCAAGTGAACAGGCCAATCTATTTGTTCACAGTTGGTTCAACAAAACAAAGCAACGTGTCACTTTTCAGACATTTAGGGGCCAAAGATTAATCAACTAATCCAAAAAAAAGAATAAAATGCCCACCACCCCAATAGATAAAAAATTTCACTGACGAGTTCAAACTTCCATGAGGTTTTAAGTATCCTAAAGGCCTCGTTTTGTGTAAATCACTTGATCTGTACCACTTCAATAATGGTTGTCAGCTGCAGCTATCAATGGCTTGGTCAATCGAAATAAAATGAATTGCCAACCATTCTGATCATCGATCAATGATATTATTCAAGGAAATTGTTGCCAGAATAATCTAATGATTATTGCTGATCATTAGATTAAAGGGTTACAAGCGATTTATTAAGGTTATTTATATCATCAGATACCAGACAAAGAAAGCACAGTCGTCTAACACTTGTGGTACAGATATACCTTTGCATGAGAACATGGCCATAACAATTGATTTCTCTGATTTTAAAGGCTTTAATTTGTTGCGTGAACTTGGAAGAAATCCTTTCACAATCCCTCTTTGTGTGTGTGTGAGACGGTGAAAGATGCTGGCGGCACAGTTTGAAACAGTGAATTATTTACAGGGGCCCCATTAACATACTGACATGACAAGTGAACCCCTGCTGTTCTGCCATTTCTCTATCAATCATTGGCATACAGTCTTTTTTTCGCCTGAGGAGAGATGGAGCTTTCTTCCCTACTCTGAGCTATGTTCAATTGTTCATGAAATCATATGGCGCCCTCTTGGTGACATGTGGTGCTCGGATCTTTGCTGGCGCCGTTCCTGCTAAATTTCATCACTCCCAGGCATCAGAGTGTTCGCTTCATTTTGGCCTATTTCGCTAGATGTGGGCTAATTACAGGAATAAGGCTCAGGTGTCGGTTAATAAAAAGCGTAGATGTCACGTGTGAAACGTTGCAGACTCGGACAGCATAGTGGTCAAAACGTGGGATTTGTGCTCTTACAAGTTCAGTGGGTTGTGGGTTGTTGGGAGTGGCAGCCCACCGTGACGTCGCCCATCGGTTTAACTGCTGTTTCGAAGCCTCCAGTTTGTAATTTGTCCATCAACCATCTTGATTTTTTTATAAACCATATTTGGAGGAGAAGGTGGAGCTGAGGAGGAGTGAGGGGTGGAGCTGACCTGCTCTGTACTCTATCCTGATTGGGTGGTACAGTCTGTCAATCACACAGTAGCCACGCCCCCTGATTCATCCCCTGCTTTATGGTCTATTTTCCTCTAAATGGACCATCATTTAAAAAACAAACTTCATGTTGTATTGAAGACTTGAAACTAGAGACTGAGACCATAAACTCATTAGGAAAACGTTTACTGAGCTAATAAATCAAGGGAGAAGTAGGGACATTTTCCCATAGACTTCAATACGATCTGACTTCTTCAGCCCATTGATGGTCATTAGATAGAATGAAGGTTTAAGACACTTCAGCATTGGCTTCACTTTACAGACCCAGAGTCTACGTCCACTTTTAGAAACAATCTGTGGTTGTAAAGTGTGAAATTAGTTTTCACACGAGCAGATGTGCAACAGATGTGACGATGAGCTGTAGATTCCAAGATGAAAACTTTACACTCAGTGAATATGCATGTGTTTGTTTGGCTGTGCAAGAGGGCAGCATTAAACTTTTAATACAACATACCCTGAAATATTTATGACCACGGTCTGGTGACAGGTTGCAGTGTGTTTGTGTGTGTGTGTGTGTGTGTTTGTGTGTGTGTGTGTGCGCGCGCACAACTCGCACTTGCTTGTGTTTGGAGGAGTTGCTCCTAGAAATTTAAGAGTCAGAGAGACAGTGAGAGGACGACACTGAGACTGGGTCAGGCGCTTCAGGAATACGCAGATTGGATGTTAATGTTGAGCTGCAATTTGAATAAAAGGAGAGCCTGACTGACATCAGCTGATGGTAAGATTATTATAAAGACACAGGTATGAAAATGTAGCTGAACTGCTGTAGGTAGGAACGAGGGATTTTACATGCAAATACAAAACTTTGACCTCTTGCACAGTCGTTGAATAAGTAAACAGACTGTAGCTGTTCTCCAAAAACAGACAGCAGTGGTGGAAGAAGCACAGTAACAGTCCTGCTTTTTAAAATGAGTACAAAAGGTTTGCAGGCAGCAATGTACCACAAGTATCAGAGGTAAAAATGTTAAGCATTAACATGTGAGAAGTGTTTTGGTGTTGTCAAGGTTGGAGCTGGTTTCAGACAGCAGTATGTCTTTATACTGTAGTTTTTCTATAACAATGTAATTTATTTAATAAACTAATCTTAATGTTTTTAGTGTAAATTTTCAATCTGAAAAGTAAAAAGAAGCTCTGTGGCTCCGAAGGTAAGATAAGGAGCTTTATTGTCGTAAGAAGTGCACACAACTTACAAAAATAGATACGACAAATGCGTGCAACATGAGGCGCTCGCGTTAAATTATCGAACATGGTAGCAGCAGATAAAGTACAGTTTGTTGGAGCTGAATGTTTTCTTTTCGTCCTTTGTGTCTGTTGTGTGATTGTGCATCCGTGGAGTCGAATGAGGAGTCAAATGAGTCTTAAGTATTCAAAAATAATTGTTTAATGCTTTTGTGAACTGTTTATAAAGGTGCCATATAAATGAAATTATTATTATATTTATGAACTAGATATAGTAAACTAAAAAGTACTCTGTGATACAGTACAATTGAAGTATAGCATATATGCGTGTGTATATATATATA
>CM076666.1:19358394-19415409 GCA_038496675.1 Rachycentron canadum
TGCGTGTATATATATATATATATATATATATATATATATATATATATATGAGAGACAATTGATATACGTGCATATATAGCAACTCTATATGTCAAATATCAAAAACTTCAAAGGTAAAGCTGTCATGTCATTGGTCCTCTGTTGGTCAGTGTTGTTTTAATGTGCTCGTCTTACAAATCAAGAAAGTGCTTTAGCAGAAAAACAGAGTTTCCCTTTTTATGTCTGTCATTAGCAGCCTCTTCCCCTTCGTTGGTATTTATAGTCGTCTTCCCGTGAAAATTATTGGAATCATCCCGTCTTTGCCAGCATTGAATTATAGGCCTGTTGCATTTTGAATAAAGAGAGCTGCTTGGCCTCGATCTGGCAGAATAATGGAGGGTTGTTACGCTTTCATGAGCCTTTTTTCTTTTAACGCAGACATTTCTGCTGGTGTCCTCTGTGAATACACACCACGTGTGTGTGTTATTGTGGCAGCAGGCTATGTGGAGTTATTTGACGTGTGATCTCTTTATTCTGTCTCCTCAGGATCCAGCAGTGACCCAAGTCAGACAGACGGCTCCTCCGTCTGGGTTGGAGGAGTACAATCCCTTCACAGATGCCAAACCTGTGAGTGCGTTTACACGTCATCCACTCAGCTCATGAGTCGAACAGTAGCTCAGAGGATTTCTTTAGCTCTAGAGGGATCCTTGTTATTTCTCATGATGCAATAGCAATGGGAATATAATGGTCATTATTTGATACAAAATTGTGTTAAAAATAAAACATAATACAAAATAATCCCTAAGGATGGTGCATAACAGTCCTGGATTATTGTTAAGCTCTTGTTCTCACTTTGTTAAAATTATTTCTTAACTATACTGAAAGTAAAGTAACCTGTTGAAATACTTGTGGGTATATAAATTTTTTTCCTGGTCACAACTCTGTTTTTGTAGCTTCCTCATTTTGGAGCATTTCACATGTCTTTATACTGGACTGTTGATGTGATGTGTGAATTTTTTGCAGCATCACACCCCGTCAGCTGTAACGACAACAGGCTTTGAGTGTATGTGCATGTGTGTTTTCTCCATAGACACCTGCAGGGATGGCACCTAAGGCTGCTGGACCCACCGTCAACACACAACCCGCCATCATGAAACCCACAGAGGAGCCTCCGGCCTACTCGCAGCCTCAGGTATTACTGACCACAACTGGACCTCAAAAGGCCAGAAAGAAGCTCCTTTTTCAGTAGCTTTATGCTCTATAGTCTTCTGGGAGAATGACGGGTTTAATGGACACGTCTTTATATTGTTAACATGCTGATACTGTTGTGTGAAGGTGTCTAAAATGGTGTATTCCACTGTCGCCAGCAGAGATTTTGAGAAGAAAACGACAGAAAAAGCACGAACACAGCAGCTGGTTTCCTGCTGAGTCTGTGGACAGAAAAGCAGCTCAGCAGGAAGCCTTCTGTGTCTGTGCCTGGGCTTTTTAACTCCTAGTCGACAGAGGAAATAACTTGTGATGCTGCATCTCGTTCACAGGCAGATTCCTGGGACCATGTTGTGATGTCTCCCCTGTAGAGATGTGGATTTATTCCAAAAGTAGAAACAGAAAATTTTCTAGCGAAGCTGAAAAAAAATAATAAAAATTGTCAGCCAAACAGTTTGACATGCAACACACACTCAGGCACTTGTTTTGAATGTGTTATCTTTGGGTGTGTAGGAGCAGACGCGAGTAGCTTCCGAGGTCTTGAGGCGACAGGAGGAGCTGGAGAGGAAGGCTGCAGAGCTGGACCGCCGGGAGAGAGAGATGCAGTCACTCAGTGCTTTAGGAGGTCGGAAACCATCGTGCCGCTACAGAGCAATGAAACAGCAATATGTCGAGTGTACTTAGTGTATCACGGCTTGGTATTCATGGGAGAGTTAGATGAGATGAGATGAGAAGATATGTTTAATCTTGTTAACATCCACAAGGTTTGGGTTTTTTATTTTTTTTAATGATACAAGATGCATCATTAACAAAATAATAAGTCAACACCATGAATGATACGAGGGCGGAGGCTAAATAAACCTAAAACCTTGTCAGTGCAGAGAGCCAGACTTTACAATAGCACAACCATTAACACCATATCAGCTACTGTCAGTTACAAGACAAACAAATTAAAGATGCTAACTATGGTAACTTGTGAAAAAATTATCTATTTAATTTTTTTAAATTTTTTTTTTGGTGTAGTCAAGCAGCCCTACTGTGAAGTACAAAACATGAATTCATGTTTCTTTTGTGACTGCGTCACAGTCGCTCAGTTTGTGTTTTCCTGTTTCAGGCAGGAAAAACAACTGGCCTGCCCTCCCAGAGAAGTTCCCCATGGGCCCCTGTTTCTACCACGACATCACTGTGGACATTCCTGTAGAGTTTCAGAAGACGGTCAAGATCATGTACTACCTCTGGATGTGTGAGTTGTGGTTTTTATTCCTTTATGATGATGTCGGTTCATCGATTTGGTCCAAACTGAAATAGCGACAGGAGAAATTACTGACATTTATGATCCCCAGAGGATGAATCCCACTGACCTCGCCAGCACTCACTGTTGAGCCTCCTTCTCACTCCCATTTTCATCAAGATGTAAAATATAAAGGCAACTTATAAACCATACAATCAACTTTGTGACTTTTCAGTTGGTGGCTGGTGAACAATATTTCTAATGGTGAGGTCTGATATCCTTTACACTCATCATTTGTAGATTAGAGTCATGTTCTTTTGACATCGAGAACTGGTCTTTGTGTAAATGTTTATCTGCGGTTATTGCACAAACAGTGATCAAAAAATGTGTCACTCCCATTCTGCTGTCACAAAATGTTAAAGGTCCATACAGTCTAAAGGTAGATGTTAAAGGTCCATACGGTATAAAGGTAGATGTTAAAGGTCCATAAAGTCTAAAGGTAAATGTTAAAGGTCCATACGGTATAAAGGTAGATGTTAAAGGTCCATACAGTCTAAAGGTAGATGTTTAAGGTCCAAACAGTCTAAAGATAGATAAGATAGATTAGATAGATAGATAAGATCTATCCCTGAAGAACAGCTACTCTTCCTCCCTCTGCAGCCGTTATAGCTCGGCCCCTATGGTGTTTAAAAATTCCAGTTTGCATCTGTGATTCAGGGAGTGAACGGCCTCCAGTGGAATTCAGGAGCCACATGACGAGGCCACGTGGTGCAGCCTGGTGGTGATGAAGCGACTGGGTCAGGTGGTTGTTAAAGGTTGGTTGAGATACAGAGCAGTGGATACTTTTAAGGCAGTGATCGGTCCTCTATTGTTTGTGTCCATTCGTTTGTTCACAGATTAGTTGCTTGATAAAAGCAAAGAATCTCAAACTTTCTGTTCAGGGAAACAAAAAAACTCAATTATCTGGATCTTATCCAAGCTCAAGGAGAGACCGATCTCCCTCCCCCGCTCAGCTGGTATGTGAACCAGCAGGTTAATGTCACATTTCCCACTGCGATGTAAAATCCTGAGTTCTACAGATCAAGCTGCTGTACATGTGCAGTGTCTTTACCCATGAAGTCCTAGAACAAATGGTAAAGATGAATTATTAAGTGTGTTCATGTGTTTTATGAAATATTAAGCATCAGCATTTCCTCCACTTGTATCACGAACATGACCTGGCAGGACACTGGACACTTTTCCTCCATCCTCCTGCCTCCTTTCCAAAGCCCCATCCAGATATTATACTCTATTAATTTCTTTCCTCTCCTCTTCCTCCTCATACTTCAGTTCATACTGGGACGCTGCTCGCTAACATGGTGGGCTGCCTGGCCTGGTTCTGTGTGGATCCAATACATGGGGTGGACTTTGGCTTGTCCATCCTCTGGCTCCTCCTCTTCACCCCCTGCTCCTTCATCTGTTGGTACAGGCCACTTTACGGAGCTTTCAGGTACAAAATAAAAGCTTTTTATAAAGATGTGTCTTAAGAAGTGAAATAAAACGAGAAACTGATTCGGCAGGTCAGATCCTTCTGGTAGGTTGTTCCAGAGTTTAGGGGCCAGATACTGTGATTTTAGTTGAAATGATCATTTTACATTTGATTTTTATTTAAAAAAATATCAACACGATGATGCGATTTTTGTTTTTCTAGGATCTTTTACCAAACAAACCTGATCCTTCAGGTCTGGAGAACACGATTTGTAGGATGGTGGGTCTCCACAAGAATTATACTGCCAACAATGCACAACAATGTGGATATTAGGATTTTAATTATATTTCGATTAATTGTGCAGCCCTAGCACCATCTGGGCCCTAAGCAGGTCGTCCTTTACCGCACGTCTCTCCTCCAATCTTTCTCCCACATTTCCTTCCTCTCTCCACTTTCCTTATCAAACACAGGCATAAAAATAGCACAAACAATAACTTAAAAATGTTCTTCAGGCAGAACTAAAAAGGGTTAATGATTTAAAATCCCGTGGACTCCCCTCTGTAGCTGTGAATGTAAATACACTCTTCTTCATGTGCCGTTCTCTTCTCTTTTCAGGAGTGACAGCTCATTCAGATTTTTCATTTTCTTCTTCGTGTACATCTGTCAGTTTGGCGTCTATGTTGTCCAGTGTATTGGCATCGCTGGTTGGGGCGCCAGGTAAGAAAACAGGGAATAAAGACACAATAAAAACAAATATTTTAAACAACTTTATGTGTCTTTAATAGTTTTCTGATCAAATTATTATTAGTTCTCTTTTTTTTTTTTTTTAATATTTGATTTGTTGATAGTAAATGAAATGCAGAATATGATCAAACATGTCCTTAATGACTCTGATTCTTGTTGGAAGCGGGTGGATCTCGGCTTTGATGGGCCTGAATAGCAGCATCCCAGTGGGGATTATAATGATCCTCATCGCAGCTCTCTTTACTTCACTGGCCGTCATGTCCCTCATCATGTTCAAAAAGGTACAGTCAACACACAACAAGCCCAGAAAATATTCAAATGGTCTGTTACCGCCTGTTTAAAACCGACCCCCCCCCATCCTCGCCAGGTCCATGCGATGTACCGGACTACCGGGGCCAGCTTCGAGAAGGCCCAGCAGGAGTTCGCCACGGGCGTCATGTCCAACAAGACGGTCCAGACGGCCGCCGCTAATGCCGCCTCCAGAGCCGCGCAAAAAAATTTCAAGGAGCAGATCTGATAGGCCAAGAGAGTTCCCTCATCTTTCCGTCCAACCCTCCTGCTCCGAGTCTACCTGCCCCCGGCAGCAGTGTACGCTCTCATCTCTGACTCTGGGAACCCCTCATCTACGCTGCGCCCCCACCGCTCAACCAGCGTTGATCAACTTCATATTTTTTGTGTGAATTTGTGTGGCCGACTAAGTGAATATTCGTGTGCCTGTTTAAACACCGGTGCCGCCTCGAGGCCTGTATGTCCTGTGTTAATGTAGCTGAACCATGACCGACTTCCACGGCCGTCAGCCGTCGTCGTTCTGTGCGCCCTGTGTGTTTGAGCCTTTCTTTAATTTATCAACCTGGTCACTACTTCCTGTTTTTAATTTATTAGTGGACAAATGGAAGTCATCCAGTGCTCTCTGGTTGTCTGTGAAGGCACATGCAGCAGAAATCTTGACATTTATTTTTGCTGTTTTCCATGAGTACATACCTTAACACTGCTGCCCCCCAGTGGAGGGACTTTGTATTGTTGAAGATGAATGCTGTGCATTCCAGTTCACTGCCTTGCCTTCAAGTTTTTTGCTTTCCTCAGAATTGGGTTTTAGAGAGTTTGTCGGTTTAACCTTTAAAGTGATGCTTCACCGGACATCTCACCTGTTAAGTAGCAAACCTTCCCTCCTGTAGACTGTAGGGCTTTCTAGTGTTGACTGATCTGCTAGTTATTATAATGGAAAATACACATCAAGGAAGTGCAAGGAAATATATTGAGATTGTTCAACCAACTAAAAACCCAAAGATATTGAGTTTGCATTGATGCAAAAGAGAGAAAAGAACATTTAACAGTCAGTTTTAACTAATTTTTTTCCCCAGAGGTGATGATTTGTCTGCCATATTTTGAAACTGGTGAGGAAGATTATGCTGCACACGAGGTATGAGGACGATCGCAGTTGGTATTTATATTAAAATTCAAGTAAAGAAACACAAGCTTTTATCAGCATTTGAGACTTAAACCTTTCTTAACTTTTGGTGGAATATCACTTTAAAGTTCGCCCTTTTTGCTTGGACTCTTTTTGCCTACAATGATCTACATATCCATTGTAAAATCTCACCAAGTTGCACTTTAAATCCTGTCATTAGACTCTTGGTCTGCGCCCTGCGGTTCGGTGCAAATAGAAGGATGTTTATAACGACGGCCTCGCGCCTTCCTCCCGCTCATTGCTGTAATTCATACGTGTTAACACGCACCAGCTGAGCTCAGCATAGTTTTCAACACGGAGCCTATCTTTGGTCTTTCCCTATAAAACAAACAAATGACTGACACCGTTAAGTTGCACAAACAGATCCACTGCTCTGTAGATACAGCTGCATGTTCATACAGCTCTGAAGAGGAAAGTCGAACTCGTCTCCTCTTGGAGATTTTACCTCAGTTGTACTCAGGATGTACTCTTCACTTGCATGACGAGGTTAAAAGATTATACTAGATTGTACAAAATTAGACAGACTGGCCCCTGGATTTAAATATATGTGCTGTAAATGAATATATCGCAATAAAATGGCCAGTAATGTGGATGTAATGTCCTGACGACTGCTTGCCTATTCATGATCTGAGAATTGTGGGTCGACTATCACTGAACTCCAGCGAAACCACAATCGGTCGCTCCCTGTTCGTCTCCGTCGTTTCATTTTAAAAAATAAACTGAATGTGTCTTTTTCTAAATACTTTCCAAGTTTGTGTCGCATCAACGGGAGCTGCAAAGTGGTTTCTCCCCATTTGAATGTCTTTTTTTTTTTTTTTTTTTTTTCTGTTGTGATTCACGTTAAAAGCCAGTTAAGCCTTTTGTGAGTGTGATGTGAAGGAGTGTACACAGGGAAATCTGGGCCTTTTAAGTCTTAATCTGTTTGCAGGGCAGAGTCTGGGATGAGACTTTTCTACTATAAAATCTCTGGAGGCTTCCTGCCACATGCTCCTTTTACTTTATTTCACACTGGCTGAAGTTAGACGAGTCGATGCCGAAGTACATTTGCTGTATGTGCAAATCAACATGAGAATTAATCCTTAAAACGATTCCTGCTGTTATTTTTGACTTGCTTTAAAAAAAAAAAACACGATAAATGATAAATGTGAGAGGCATTAGACTGCGCTGCAATGTGAACTGTGTGATGTCCTGTAGATGGACTGTGGCTTTAAGCTGTGCTTTGTAATTAACATGGCATGTGGTATTTAATGAGAGAAAACTACTAAAGGTTATTATTCACAAATAAAGGTTATCATATTTTGTATGATTTTTTTTGCTCAGAATTTCACTAATTTTAAGATGCACTCTGGTTTCACCTTCAGTCGCATGTGGAGTAGTTTGTATATTTATTGTATTAACACTGAATAAAATCCTTCTTCTGTATGTGTTTTATGCTCTTTTGTGGGTTAAAATACAATGAAGAGAGTTTGTACCAGCAGCTGACGACCACAAGAGGTCATTAGTTGTCTAAGAACAGGAAGCTCACTTCACTGCAGATGTGTTGCAGATGTTGTCTATTCATGTACTCACTCGTCATATTTAGAACAACTGACATCAACAAGTAATTTCAAATATTTAAATTAACTTCAAGACTGAAAATCACCATATGTGACCATATAAAGAGGAGCCAAAATAAAATGCAAAATAATCAGCGACAGGATCAAATTTTATTTGTCGCACTTCTCATAAATGTATATAGAAATAATACTTATAAAAAAAATAGATTTAAAAAGCAAAAATAAATTAATTCATAATAAACAGTAAAAAGTATATAAAAAAGTAAAATCCAGTTAACATAATCACAATAAAAATAAAGTAACTAATGACAAAAAGTTGTATTTAATTTAATTTTTTTTTAAAAAGTTAAAAGCTGCCTCACCAAAGGTTCTGATGATGATGATGATGATGATAATGGGAGCTATTGGCTAATGGCACTGCTAGTATAGCATGTGTCAGTATAACATCTACACATATGCACTACTACTACACAATCAAATCACTATCACTATTAGGTTCTATATTAATACAGTGAAAGTATCAAAGGTCTCAGTCACAGAGAAATGCTCACAGCCTGTTTTCAGAAACTGAGACTTAAAACCAGCCGTCAGGACTTCTGTGACTTTGTGAGGTCACAACCCTAGCCCCGCCCACCTGGACACACCATCCAACCTCGTAGGATTCAGTTTCTCTTTGAGTGTTTCCCTGAAATCTGCCACATTTTTATATAATAACTCAAAAACCAGTCAGCCAATCAGAGGAGAGGATCTGATCTTCTCCTCTGATTGGCTGACTGACCTGTTGTTACTACAGCTCCGGAGAGAAGCCTGAGAGAAGAGATGTAAAACTACACTGAGATCATTTTACGTTCTTAAAATCAGAAATACATCTTTTTATGTATATACACACTAAACAGTTCAGTATATAAACACTTCAAAATAAAATACAGGAAGTGTATAGAAACTACATAAAATATAGACACTGACGATTTCACGAACTCATTCTTCTGAATATTAACACTTGCAGGCAAAACACAGAAAAAGGTGACATATGGGACCTTTAATATTCTTTTGTAGATTTTCTGTAAAATCGGTAAAGAAACTATTTACATATGATATAAGAAATCATATTATATGATATAATCCATCAGATGAAAACACAGGAAAAGTGTAAAAATATGTACCTTTAAAGTATCTTAATAATCAGCCTTAAAGTAATCAATATTTTTTCATAGTGGCGACTAAACATTAATGTGAAAATAACTTGACAGGCATCGTTTGTAGTGATGAACCTACAGAGAATCATCATCTGAATTTTTAGCTCAGCATTTACAGTTTCAGTCAGATAAACATGAGAGTCAATTTTGCATTTATATCATCGGAGAGACAGAAAAACATGAACAATAAAGTTGCTCCATGTCAGTTGGTCATTTCTGTCCTGAAGCTTGTAAATCAGTGGAAATGATTATTGGTTCAATCAGGTTTGTGTTCTGGCTGCTCATCTTATCTTATACCTCCACCTACACTCACTTCCTCTTAGATTTCAGTCTCTGTAACCTTTAACCTTACAAGACAAATGGAATCACATACTTCAAATGCTTTATTGAAACTCAATTGACTTTATCATGTGACAGTTGTGAGCAGAGCAGCTGACAACCGGAGGAAGACCATGTCACGGCTGCTGTTTTCACACACTCCTGAAATGGATGAAAGGCATTAAAAGAGGAGAAGCCCTTAAGTCTGCGAGAGATTGTTATTCCTGCCCTGTGCCCCTTCCTGTTGGCAGTGAACTGACTTTGCTAACAGTTTCCTCTTTTGTGAGAGTGTTGCTCTGCTTTATTTCACACAGGATTGTTAGAGCAGAGACAGAAGGACTAAGCACCTGGTCCTGAAATGGTCTTAAAGTCTGTGCTTATATCTCATCCAGTTACTTTAAAGGTCCCGTATTTAACACTTCTCTAGTCTTTTATTTTGAAGTGTTGTATATCCATAAAAAGATATAGTTTTGGTTTTAAGAACCAAAAAACATCTCTATGTAGTTTTACATCTCCTCTCTCAGGCTTCTCTCTGGAGCTCTAGTAACAACCAATCAGAAGAGAGGATCTCATCCTCTCTTAGTAGGTCCAGGTGGGCGGGGCTTGGGGGCGTGGCTGAGGGTGGTGACTGCTTTTTCCTGATGGCTGGTTTTAAGGCTCGGTTTCTGAATTCAGGCTGTGAGCATTTCTCTGCGGACTGAGACCTTTGATACTTTCACATTAATGTACAACCTAGATCTCTTTATAATGTATGTATGGACCTTTAAAGCTGCATTAGTTCATTCATTTTTTTTAATAAATGTTTGTCAACATCAATGATACAGATGTAATTAATCTCATAACAGGAAAAAGTGAATAGGCAGACATTTAAGAATAAAAAAATATATATATAATAATTATTATTAATTATTATAATTATAATCTAATCGATTAAATATGTGATATAATACATAAAATAGCATTAATCAAATATCCAAAGAAAAAGATAATAATTAATAAGAAATAATTTATAATAAATAAATCCAAATTTAAAGCCAATATAAATGTTTTGTATTACTGTGTGATTTTACTTAGTAAAGTTAATATTTTGCGATTTGAATTTGTCTTTAAATGACTGTGCTTGCTGTATTGCGTCTACCTACCTGAGGACTGTAGCTGGAAATTAGCTACTGGCACATGAGATTAATGCTTTAGTACATGTAAATGTATAAAACTAAACTGAACTAGAAGTTGCATGTCAGTTAACCTGCGACAGGCGCTGTTGAGCCACGTGTTGCCGTCACACTCACTGCTTTTATAATCTAGGCACAAAGATGAAATCATACTGAATCTTCTCAACATGCAGAGGTGATCGTATGCATGATGCCCAGTGAGCGTGAGGAGGCTGCTGCACCTCAACCTTTGTGAGCCATGAGTCTTCTTAATCATCATCATGTTCATTTTCCTCCTTCCAGGTGTGAAGGGAAACAAAACTCTGGGGTTTCTGTCTTCTCTCATTCTCGTCCTCTCTGACTCTTTCTGCAAAAAGGAAAATGGGAGGCAGAAAACTAAAAGCCTCGGGCAGTGAAACAGGCCTGAATTTCAGATTGCACGATTTGTCATGTGCCTAATCTGGAAGTCATCAAGCTCTGTGTTTAGTTTGAGTGCACTGGTGGTGGAAGGCAGCCACAGGGTTGTGCCAGAGGTTTCTCTGTAGTCCACATGGAGGGAGGAACATCTGGGGAGGGAGTTGTCATTTTGTATTCACGCACACAAATACACATATACAGAGACACACAGGTAGTGAACAAGTACTTGCATTTGACAACCAGGGAAAAAGAGAACAGACAGGAGACGAGATAGGGTGAAATGTATGGTTGTTAATTTGAAAATACAGTGGGATTTATTTAAATAAAACTATCAGTAAAACAATGTTAAGATGCTTTATTACAAGTAAAATTCCTACATTCAAAGTCCTACTTTTAGTCGGCAAAATGTGATGACATCATGAGTCAAGTAGTTCAGTTCAGTGGCTCCTGACCAGAGGCCCTGGGCCCTGAGGTGTAGAGCTATTTGTTTAAGTAGTGCAGCACACTTATGATGCTTGCATTTCACACCATAAACTGTTAATAAACATGCACTTGAGGTTTCTGAAGAGCGGTTTTGAAGCTCGAAGTGGGCTGCTGCACCGACGCCATGTTGGCAGAGCCTGACTCCACTCATGGGTCGTGGCTCATCCAAAAACGGGCAAAGAGGTGGGGCATGTGTGCAGCCGAGGCTTAAGTGCATGACGGTTTGTGTCAAGCATACGCTCACCCACCTGTCACTCAAAGAGGCCACACCCTTAATTCTACATAATTAATTGTGAAAACAGGTGAGTTATATAAATATTCACCCCCCCCCCCCCAACAGTCATCATAAAGAAGGAAATTAACTATAGAAACTAAGACTGGTTTGTACCAGGCTGTAAACATGTTTATTTTTACTGTACTGTTATTTGTTTTGCCTTTATTCAGACAGGCACAGTGAGAGACAGACTTGCAGCAAAGGGTCGCAGGTCAGATTCAAACCCAGGAAACTGCCTTCAAAGCCTTTATGGCGTGTCTACCAGGTGAGCTGCTACAGTGCCCCAAACATGTTTATTTCTGCTGTAAAGTTGGACCTTCTAACATGTGGAGTCTATGGGGACTGACTCTAGTGGTCATTAGAGGAACTGCAGCTTTTAGCTCTTCGGTGTCTTTCAGCTCCGGACGTTGCTGCTCGGTAATAATCCGTCCATACCTACAACTGTCGTGGAGCAGAAATATAAAGTGGCACAAAATGGAAATACTCTGAATATGAGGCACAAACACATAGAGAGACGCACACGGAGAGTTCAGTTCTGCATCAGTGGAAAAACTGAACACCCGCTGGCTGGAAAACACACCCGCCCCCACCTCAAGGGCCAAACCGAGGTCTCAGCACCAAACCGGCTGCTCAACTTGCTGCATCTCCTCCCTCCACTGGTTAAAAACTGAAACCAAACTTCATTTTTTTTCCCCCCTTCTCTTTATTTGTTTGGCAGAAACAAATGAGAACAGATAGGACACTATCT
The DNA here is from genome assembly GCA_038496675.1 of Rachycentron canadum. Lineage (NCBI taxonomy): Eukaryota > Metazoa > Chordata > Actinopteri > Carangiformes > Rachycentridae > Rachycentron > Rachycentron canadum. The sequence continues at coordinate 19,370,634 of CM076666.1, forward strand.
ACGACTCCACACACTCCCTGAAACCAGACATCACTAGTAACAGCAATACTTCATTTAAAATGTGTCCTCATCTTCCAGTCCATGTCTTTGTGCACAGGATTCAAGGATGTCTGCCCTTCCTCACAGGCCATCTTTTATCGTAGGCGAGGATTAAGCTCACTTCATTTCAACTTCCTTTTTGCAAAATAAAGGACAAACAAACGGCACCGCAGACCCTCCTTTGCTCGTCCTCTTGCAGTCTGTGTTTCACTGATACATTTCAAGGGTCTGAACGCATTAATCATTCATATGACAGTACATTCTGTAAGCTTCAAAGGACATCCACTCTGAGCCAAAGGCCTTTTATTCTGTGAGTAGTTTATTCTGACTGTGTAGTGGTTCCCTTGTTGAGTTTAATACTCAAACGTGGCAAACAGATCCAGGTTTACTGGTCATGGTCTGGCGACAAAAACACCAGTGTTTCGCTTTGTATTTGTTTTTTAAGGCGAGAGTGACTTCATCAGCCTAGCCTGGATCCAGCTGACCATCATTCTGCGATCATAACTATGTACAAAAAATATATAATCACACTTATTTACAAAGCATGTGGTGACAGACAAAGCCCGTCCACATGGCTACACATGAATACAATAACAAGACACAGCACCTCTAGTGGCAGAAAGACAAGGACACACACTGAGAAAAAAACTTGGCACTTGTAGATTTTTCTCCCACGTAAACATAAAACATAGACAAAATAAGAGTCAGTTTTAGTGGTAAACAACGCAGGGGCCTCCATTTCACAAGCACAGCCGTGTGAGAAAAGGCAGAAGAGGGGGTGTCTCTCCTCCTCTGTCCTTGTTTCTCCCCCCACAGGACTAAAGTATCTGAGCCCTCAGAGGAGGCAGATCAGGCTCTTGCCCTCCTCGATCTCCTCCTGGACCTTGTCGCTGGAGGTGGCGATCTCGGCCTGCGCGGAGAAGACGGCGCAGATGAAGGTGAGCACGGTGCCGCCCATGGCAGTGTAGAAGGCCCAGCCCATGGAGCAGAGCCCGGCCCGGTACGGAGCCGCGTCTGGGCCACAGTACAGCTGGACCTTGTCTGAACCCCAGCCAGCAGGATACAACATCAGACCCAGGATCAGAAACAGACCTGCGAGAGGGGAAACAGGGAGGAGGAGAGTTTATACAAAACATATCAGACGCCAAACTACAAACTAGTGACCCTGAAAGTTCATTTGTGACCTTGGAAATAGTTTCACAAAGAAAGGTTTGAACTCACAAATTTTTCCAAAGCTTTCAACAGCTTGATTCTTTTGTCAAACATATTGGTAATTTTAAAATCTAACATGTGGGATTTCGACCACACACAATGTTTGCCAGTAGTTTGAGGCCGATCCAAACATTTGAAAGTATGAACTGTCACCATCCTCAGGCAAAAAATTAGATTAGATGAAAGGAGCTTGATGTTCTGAGGGACTGAGCAGCAAATCATCTGTGTGACCACCACAAAAAACATTTCCTGCCAAAGTGCCATCCTGGCATCCAAAGCATCCCCAACAGGATGAGCAGAAAAAGTTACACCACACAGAAATCACTTCCCGATGACTGTCTGAAATGTGACTATAACTGCAAGCCTGAATCTTGGCACATGATCCTGCCAGGTCAACGCACAACGGAGTGAGGAGAACAACAGGAAAAGGTAGCCGAAGGTCTTTCCCGCATGTGTCTTGGTGGAAGGACGGGGTCACTTCCTGTGTTACTGTGACCCACTTCTACTGCCGCGCGGACTGGACTTCAACACTGTAATACTATTTCTGACACACGCTGCTCTTACACATCTAAAAACACATCATGTTTCTAAAGATTACACTTGACTCATAGTTTGTCCATGACCGGACCAAGATAAGTGGAAACTAACTGATGCATGAATAAGCCAATTAAAAAATAAAACATCCTAAAGTCAACTCATTGCGAGTTAATAGATGAGACCGTTTACAGCAGGAAGGAAAATATATCAGGCGTTATTTTAAAATAACGTCTAAGGCCTTTTATTTATTTCTTTTATTTTGGAGGGATCTGAAATTAATGCGTTTATTCTTGCATTGTTTACTCGGCTCTGCACTTCCTCTCATGGTAGCGGATCAGTCAGCTGAGCAGACGAGGGGCCTGCCACCAATCAAAGCTCAGCAGGAAACATTTACAATAATAAAATTACAGATAATAAATGAAGCAGGCAGGAGACGAGAATTTCAGTCTTAGTGTTTTCACCTGAATAGTTCTCCTTCGACGAGCAGCTCTCACTGCTTTGCTTCACAACAACAAGTGTGGAGGTGAAACTCTCTCTTTCTCTGTCTCCTTTCATTCCCTCCTAATCTCTCTCTCTCTCTTTCCCTCTCTCTGCGTCCTTTCTTTCTCCTCCCATTCTCCTGCTCTTTAAGCGCCCAATATCGTATTAAACAAGGAAATGAAAACTAGGTCATAAATTCTTTCCACATGTTGCTGCATTGCCCTGACGTCCAGACCGGCTTCAGTGATGGATTGAAGGTATGGTTTTAATTCCCAACCCCACCCCTCCTAAGACCCCCCCACCCCTTCCACACACACACGTACACACATATACACACACATATACACACTCCAAGACCTAAGACCTTCTAACCCAGGATCCCGCTGTACTCCACCCTCCAGCCTCACTGCTCCCTCTGCACTGGCTCTTGTCTCTGTTCACTTCCAAACTGTCAATTCTCAACCATCAATCTATTTCTGACCCCCCCCCCCCACACACACACACACACACACACACACACACACACACGCACACCCCTCCTCCGCCTCCACCTTATAACACAACACAGCAGGTTTGCTCCAAGAAAAGAAGAAGAGGAACCAGGTCCACACGAAGAGGATACACTGATTTAATGTCGTTAGCCTCGTAGCATTTTTACTCCAGGTCCAGATCTGATATCAACAGCTGTTAGACTGGTTGCCATGGTTCCCATAGGGCGCATCGTCAACTTCCCACATATCCATCAATATCATATCTCACTAATTATCTCTGAGCTACTAAAGCAGCTATGGAGAATTAGCAAAAACACTAAATACAACCTCCACAATCTGATGTGTTCAGACACACGTGGAGTAAATGTGGTTGTCAGGTTTAAGATAACGGCTCCTGCCCCTGAAGTAAAGTTGTATCTACTGGTTGTAAGTCTACAGATGTATGTAAGTAAATACATGTACTTGTTGGCTCTGTATGTGTCTGGTGTCATTATGAAAAAGCCACTCCTCCACTGTAAACATACAGGTCCAGAAAAAGGGAGTAAATACAGGGGAATCCCATCTCTTATCAGTGATTCAGCTGCATTTCTCTTTTACATAACTCCAGATATCACGTGTCAGAGTCATCACAGAGACAGAGACGCTGCGTAAATTCCTGTAAGGTATTGTTTTGTTTCCCTCACTTCCAGCGTGGAGCTTAGTCACAGTTAACAGTTAAGCCTGTGAGTCACGGCTGGAGGGAAAGTTTATAGCAACTAATAAAAGCATTTGACACCGAACGCACATGAACAGGAGTCAGTTTTACAGCTGACTTTGTTTGCCGTCTTGCCTCTAATCCTTTTTTGACATGAATGCGAATGAGTGAGACACAATAGTCAAAGTGCAAAGTAAAGTAAAGTGCAGGTAAAGTATAAAAAAATCTGGGCCTGCAAAGACTCGAGGTTTACCCGACTGACCCTCGGCAGAAGGGTCTGTTTTAGCCATTCGGTGATGTGACGGGAATCTGAAAACCACCTGAGCTTCAGCTGACCATCGCTCTAATGCCATCAGAAAGCATAGTCATGTCATAGGGGACAGCAAGGTCTCGAGTAAGAAGTCCAAGTGACATCAGTGGATGTGAAGATTAGGTTAACGGGGTTTGGAGGTACTCCAGTGCAATGACGCGACCATCTCTGGCAACGGCATCACAATCTTCCCATCTGAGGTCAATCACTTCCCCAAACATCTGCCGTCTGGCTCCAGTTTTCTCATTACCGGAGGGTCGGCAGGCGCTGTGGAAATAATGATTAGGAGAGAGTCGGTGTGGTAGTTTGTGCTGGTGGATATCAGTGAGTGATATCAGTCACAGGCCTCATGGAAAGTCAAGGTGAAGGTGCAACAACAAACCCGGGGGAACCTCAGACAGGGGGTATATTCTGGGGTCTTATCTCCTCCCAGGGGTTATTGGCCAGAAGGAAACCTCCCGCCTCCTCAGCTGTTTGAAGCTCCTCTGGCTCGCCCCCCTTCCTCTTCCTCTTCCTAATCCTCTCCACAATGAGGAGACTCATTGTTTATGTCCCCACTTTTGTTACAACAGCAATGTGGTAACTATTAAGAGCTCATTTGATAAAACACTAATGTGCCTCTGACAGGTACAAAGCCTCCAATACCTGTAATACTGTGACTGTGACTGGTTCAGACATTGGGCTTGAAAAACACAGGAAATGTGTCAGATATGGGACCTTTAATATTCTTCTTATGATCTGATTGTAGATGTTGTTTTGGTGTGAAATGAGACACAAGGATGGTTTGGTTGGAATATTAGATTTTAAAAGTGCTGCTCATTCATTGGCCCATAAATGATTAATAGACTCAGAAATACTGTATTAAAGGTGCAGTTCCCTCTGTATGAATCTTCCAGTTAGATCTCCAATGACTGGCAAACTCTATTAGTTCATCATGCACCTACAGTCAGACAGGTGGATATAATAAATAACATCCTCTGGACATGGACCTGGACTCAGGTCAGCAGAGCTGGGTGGTACAGTCTGGCCTGTCCTTCACCACACGCCCACCTTTTCTGTTTGGGCCTGCACCAAATAAACAACTGTGAGGGAGGACAGCCATAATCAGCAGCGCCCAGAGCTACAGTCCACAAAGAAAAGAGGAGCATGATCTCATGGCCTCCTCCCTTCCACAGTTTCACCACAGTGAGTCAAGGCAGCCCAAGATTTGGCCCCAGACACATAACCATAGACACAGGATACACACCCTTCACACATAAACCCAGATACGCATGCGTGGTTATTAAGTTATTGGGCCAATCGAGTGTCAGAAAAGCAAGAGAGGGTAAATATTTGCACGGCAGCCACTGCCTTGACGGCAGAAACAAGCTGCCATGTCTTTTAGACTGAGCGCTGAGGTAAAAGTTCACTCGAGGCTCCACAAGAATCAAACACATAATTCAAGCCGTGGGAGTTGTGGCGCTTTGTAATGAACGTGTTGAGCTGAGAGCAAAATTTTTCGTTTACCTTGAGAAACGGTGGACGCCACAGGAAAAAACAGGAACATTAAGGGTTTTATGACCTGAGGCATCTTTAAGATCAGTCTGTGCTCACAACTTCACAGACAAACTCACTGCATCCAAAAAAAAGACAGAGACAAACTGGGTCCTCAACATTACAGATGAATCAGGCTTCAATTAAAAACACATCAAGGAATAAAGTCGTTTCCAGTGTATTGATGTTTTAAATGAGGCTTGAAGGCGTGAACTGATTAAAGGTCAAAACAAATCATTTGTTCGGCCATGTTGGAACCAACCATTATAAGAGGGTAGATGTCGCCATTCATAGCGCGGCACTGGGCCGTAAACAGGAAGTAGTTGTGTAAAGATGGCGGAGACCAAAGTCCAGCCCCAGTTTCTGGAGCGAGAGGAGCTTAAACATCAGTTTCTGTAAAGTTACAAGAACCAAAACTGATGTTGCAAAGATGTTGGAAGCGGAGTTGACCAACGAAGCGTATTTTCATCACTGTAACAGAAAAAAATGTATTTCTTCTCACAGAGTTTTTTAAGCTCAGTGTTTTAGCCAAATGAACTGAATACATGGGCCATGCTTTCACACCATGTGGCCAATCAGATGAATCCCCAGCTGCCCTCAGATTAATTGGTGGCGACTGCCAGATCATATCGTTATCACATTATTGAACAATGTTATCGAACATTGCAGATTTGCCTCACATCCTGCAGGTCAGTTGGATGCAGTTGTATTTTAAAAGCAGTAATCTGTCTTTAGATCAGTGATCTGCGCCCAAACCTTTTAAATATGTGCTGTGTGAATCTCACCTGCAATCCCTTGCAGCAGTCCACACACATTGAAGATGCTCTTCTTCATGATGCTTTGGAAGCACATGGTGAAGACCGAGATGAACGCCACGGCACACAGCAGCAGGATCCCTGCTGCCAGGAAGATCGACGTAGCCTGCCAGAACCCGCTGGCAATCTCCCCAAAGTGTATTGCGTACGGGCCGCACAGTATCCCACGCTGCAGGTGGGGCAGTTTTATACAGCGGCCGTAGATGCCTAAAGTGGGCCTGTAGGCCTCTCCGGCTGTGGTGGCCCCATGGGGGCCGAAGACGGCATCTGGGGTGCGGGGAAATCCCACCAGCCAGTCAGTGCTCATGAAGGCGATGAGCTCTCCGAAGGCGGCCACAATGCTCAGCAGAGTCCACAGCATGGAGCGGCAGGTGACAATCACATGGCACATGCTGACGGCGGCTGGAGTCTCGCTCTGTTCAGATTGGCCGAGACGTGGAAAGGTGAACCTTGTGGGTCGGGCGCCTTCAATAGACTGAGAAGAGAGCTGAGGTTGTGATCCTTCACGTCAATGATTCACAGTCCGCTGCTTCCCTCTTTTCTCCCCTTCTTATCTTCAGCTGGAGTCGCTTCGGCACAGCTGTTGTTCCTCCTCCTTGTTGAACTTGCCCTCCTGCTGTCGGCTCGGTGCTCTGACTCTTGCTCAGTCTGCTGTTTGGTGTCTACATCGTATTGAAGTTGTGTTCCCTGAGCCAGCCCGCTGGCGTCACATCAGACACACCTAAAGATAAAACAGAGAGACAGAACAACAGGGTGAGCGCTTTAATTGCATGTATAAAACTTAAGTGCGTGTATAGAAGAAGCTCTGAGATGATCATCATTTTCTGTCGTCTTCCTTTTTGTTTTCAGACGTGTGGAGCATGAGGAGAGTGAGGAGGAGGAGCAGACAGCTGAGGAAGGGAGGCTCCCTGTATAGATGTTTAGGGGGGTGGTTGGGGGGGGGGTCTAATGAGTTGTGTTGGGATGTGTGCGTTTGAAGTTGGCCTCCTCTGTTTTCACTGTGTTTATGTTCAAAGATTTGTGATCAGGATACTCGTTGAACTCTCTGCTCCCAGGGGACCTTCATGACTGAGGTTGTAAGGTTGTAAGGTTGTAAGGTTGTAAGGTTGAGGTTGTGTGTGTGTGTGTGTGTGTGTGTGTGTGTGTGTGTGTGTGTGTGTGTGTGTGTGTGTGTGTGTAGGATGGGAGAGTTAATATGGACACGGAAACAGCAGAATGAGAAACGGATGCAGACAGAGAGAAAAACAAGCCTGAGGCCTCTCATCAAGCAGCCCACACAGCTGACCCCAGGTCAGCCAACGGTTGATCACACAACGGCCACTCAGCTGTCACATGACTGCTGATAACCTCAGTGACATCAGCTCAGAGTGACAATACAATCAGGAAGTGGGAGAGAGAAAAAAAATGATAATAAAATGTCAGAAAATAACAGATTTAATTCAATGTTTAAAAACACACATATTCAGAAGAGAGTGGGAGAGCATTAAACTGGAGAAGCAGGAACCAGATGATGTTAATACACAACTGTAACAACAAATTACAGATTTTCTGCTAATAGGTTAACTGATTAATTGACTGTATGATTGCGAATGGAGACAGACTCCTACATCCTCCTTTCATCCTCCTCTCTTCAAGGCCCTCTAGAGATTAAACAGTTAAACACTAATTCTCTGTAAGTTTGAGATTAAATCAGTGAGAGACATTAACTTTAAACCTGAGCAGAACTTTTTCTGTGCATTAAAACACAGGAGCTGGAGCAGATTAGATGCACACAGGCCTTTGTGCTCGTGTTATAAATTCAGCTCTGGGCCAAAAGTTGACAGTTGTTTCTTCTCTCCGAGTCTTTTTGTTCTGCTCTGGTTTCCCTGCCGTCTCCCGGGAGTCTGTAAGTCATTCTCCAACCAGAGCTTGGCAGGGCGGCGGAGGGAGCCGGGGGCCGCTGTTGACACGTGTGCCGCCTGCACCGCGAGGTTTCCATCACTCGGGGGGAGGTGGGTGCCATGGTCGTCCCTCTGTGGTCAGATCCCAGTGAGTAAGACTCAGTGTGCGAGTAAGAGCGTTACACAAACTTTGATCTTTGTCATGCTGTTGAGAAATCAACAACAGTTCTCTTTCTTTTTCCCTCCTTCTCTTTTTCTTTTTTTTTCCAGCGGAGAAAATGACCCAGATCTGTGGTCTCTTGCAGGGTGGTGTGTGTGCAGGCTAACGGACTGTATGTTTGGACTGTGTAAAACAGATGAGATCATAAGACCAGACGCAGACAGCCGCCTCAGTGGATTTGAACCAAAATTAATTTTATGAATCACAAGCTCTTGGCCTCACCCGAAACAGATGCAGCAGGGGCAGATGCAGACGGACATTCACTAACAGGACTTTATGAAAAACTCTTCCTACCCCCCCCCCCCCCCACCCCTCACTGAAAGGCCGTTGGCGCTGAGTCCCAGAGGTCCTCTGACGTGACTGATGTTTGACGTTAGCATTCAGGACAAACGGCTTTTCAGGCATGAGGCACGGCCAGTCCGAAGCTTTAAGTTCACACATTTGCTGGCCAGTTGCAAAGACTAATTCCTCAATGACAGGAATATTGTTGTAGCTGAAACAATTCGAACCACCTGGTGAGATACGAAGCTTTGAAGATCTGGACACTTAACCTTTGACCTTGCTTTGCTTCAGTAGGTTTGCATCACTTGCCTGTCACTTGAACAGTACCAACTTGTGGGTCTCAGGTTTGTCTGGAGCTGCCTTGAATGTGGGTTATTAGGGCTAAAAACAAGTCTGGACAAGCCTGCTTCTATTAATGTACCTGGTATTTGTCACAACATACGTCCAGACGTCTGCTTGCTTGTTCCCAGACGATCGGATCTGAGCAGTTATCGTGAACAGAAGTTTCCCAAGATAGAGTGAAGCATGACAGTTCATATATGTGAAGCTTGAGGTGGATTTATGATGTCCTTCATGCTCCCGGAGTAACGGGGGGGGGGGGCTAGGATTATTTAAGTCTCAGTTTACATACACAGAAAAGTTTACGGCCTTCAGATTGCATCCACCACCCCGTTGACCCCCAAACACTAATCCCCATGAGCGCACACACATAACGCACTCCCTGCAATCTGACCCCCCCTCCACCAAAGGGTGACAACACTAATCTGACCTGATGATGGCGCTTGAAGAAAAGTAAAGGAGTCACCAAGGCTATAACTCATCCTGAGCACAGATAAGTGTACTGACAATCCAGTCAACAGATGTGAGAGACTTCACTAACCCTCACAGTGGCACTAGAATAAAGTCAACGACCACTGAAGTGCTTGGGATTCATCCTCTGGGTACCATGAGTGTGTGTAGCAAATTTTGTGCCAATGCTTCCAAGAGATGAAGAAAATGAAAACTTTGGTGCAACAAAAGGAAAAGTTAGAAGATCACCAAGCAGATTACAATCCATCCTCTATAAATCAATAAGATTCATCCTCTGGATACAATGAACATCTATTAAATTTCATGAAAACACATCAAAGTGTTGTTAATTCATGTCACTCTAAACCAAAAACATCCTTGTAATGCAAAAAGTCAAAGGCAGGGGATCACTAACATCTGCAAGAATATCCTCTGGGGAACATGAATGCTAGTGCAAAATTTCATAACATTTAGCTATGTCAAGAGTTGTCCAGTAGTAAAGCTATGTCAATCAAAACCAAAAACATCAACCTCAAGGAATCACTTAAGATTCATCCTCTGGGTACCAAGAATATCTATTCAATTTCATGACAACCCATCCAATGTGACTCAAAACCAAAAATCTTTCCCTCAAAAACGGAAAGAGCCAGAGAATCATCAGTGCCTGTTATATTCATCCTCCGGGGGGCATGAATGTCAACACATGTCAATCAAATGCAATCAACTGCAGGAAAACCCATGGAATCACCCATGTTGTCAGTGCATTAACCGCGGTCAAAAGATTCATCCTCCATGCACCATGAATATCTATTAAATCTCATTCAATTGACATGTAACTCAAAACCAAAAATGTTTCCCTCATAGTGCAAAAAGGGTAAAGTCAGAGAATCATCAACATCCTTGAGATACATCCTCTGGGGGCCAAGAATGTCTGCAAATAATTTCATAGGATATTTATTTTGGGATATTTCAGTCTGAGCCGAAGTGACAGGCCAATGTTTGCCATCCTGTCGCCAAAGTGGCTACAAAGGTTAAGAGCACAACTGTTCAAAGTGACAACTCAGCCTTTCTCTTATCACAGCGACAAAACAGCAGGAAACGCCTCTAAACGCTGCCACTGACAGGAAGCAATCTGCATGTCTATGGACATGCCACAAGCAGAGTCACGCGTCACCATGGAGAGTATTTGTTTAGAGCTGGATTAGGAAGTTTGTGGAAAACCTGAACTCAATCCTGAGAGTTAAAACCAACCAGATTAATTTCTACAACCTGTTGTAAAGCATCTAAGACTCCGCCACATTATTCTGTTAAATATTATCCAATGTCCGACTTCCTTATGGATGCCTACACTTTTTTTTTTCAAACCTTATGTGACCCAACAGCAAAGCAATTTTAAAACAAAGGGAGTGCTTATAATCTGGGAGGATCCGTTTGAATGAGAAGCCCCTGCAGCTACTGAAAGGGAATGCAGGAGATGATTGGTCACAGAGGACCTCAAATACCAGTCCATGCACACTTCCTTGTCTAATAACAGCTCTAAGATTAACAAAAATCCACATGGTGGAAAATCTGCACCTTCAATCACCAGGTTAGTGACGACCATGTAAATCAATGACCTACAACAAAGTCACTGCATCCAACTTTAGTTTGCGCTTCCTTGCAGCTGAGTAAGAGGGCAATTTAGGGATTATTTAAGGAAAATTGCAGACTTCAGTAGTAATAATAGCAGACAATAACAAAGGAGTCCGCAGTCAGGTTTTCCACAGTCTTTCCTAACACCTCTGCTCATCTGCTCAGCATCCTGGAGCTCGGTGCCGCTACGGAGAAGTTGTGATTCAGACCTGAACCTCATTTATATCCCATTACAGCAGCGAGGACCACAGCTGACAGTGAAGTGTCCCCCAGAGTGTCACCTCAGGGGCTTAAAGCAGAAGGACAATTCAGAAAAATAAAACAATAGTCCAACCTGTCTCCATTGGTCTGTGGATAGTCCAGCTCTCCTGGAGATGTGGCTTCTCTGCCCTGACTCTCCTCCTCTGCTCACACACTTTAATGTCTCCTTCAGACTCTGACTCCCAGACCCTCCCCAAGTCCCTCCTCCTGGACCACCACGGCCTCCTCTGATTGGCCCGGCCCCGACAACTGGAGACACACTTCTTGAGAGGGTCCACATGGTGGCCATATTTCAGTGCTGAATCTGGGTTAAAACAACAAGGGCTGGAGCTGCAGAGGGTTTCTCTCCTCTTTCCCTTTCTCTCTCTGTCTCAGTTTCTCGCACCTTCTCGCACTGTTTTCGTTGCTCTCTGCACTCGTTCAATCAGCCAACGCCAACATCAGACTATCAGCCTAAATGAAAACGGCGTTTCCTTACAACATAAGTGAGCCTGAAGTACACACCATTAAGGCTACTTCTGTGAGTCCAACAGAGTTAATGTTGTTTCTGTTGGTAACACGTAACCACATATGTATCTCTTTTGGCCAGATCACAAATCTGATTGCAATCTCTCTTCATTTTCACAGGCTAAATGCAAATCAGGGTCAGACCTCCTCCAGTCCAATAGGTGGTGGTAACGAAGCTGAAAAACTAATTATAAATATAGACTGAATATAATAATGGATATAAAGGGGCTGTAGAGTGAAGCCAATGCTGAAGAGCCTTAACCCTTCATTCTATCTAATGACCATCAGGGGGCGACTACACCGGTTGTTAACAGAAGCGAGATTGGATTGAAGTCTATGTGAAAATGTCCCTACTTCTCCCTTCATTTTCATAATGAGTTTATAGTCTCCAGTTTCAAGTCTTCTTCAAAACACCATGGTCCCATTAAGAGGAAAATAGATAGACATAAAGCTACAAACATGGTTTCTTCTGGTTTCAAAAACCAAGATGGCTGACACCCAAATCACAAACTTCAAGACAACAGCACACAAACTGATGGGTGACGTCGCAGTGGGTTGACACTTGGTTAAATCAGTGATGGTTTAGAAACCAATGAATGAATTTATTCCTAACGAGCAAAGTTTTATCATATTCAGGCTCTAAGTTGTGTTGCTCCCTCAGCCTTAAGGGGCCTTGAGGTTTAGCTTCAGAAACACCAACACCAGTACTAGCCATCATCTTTCTCCAGTGCAGGTATAAGAACGTTTGATTCCCGACGTGGTCCGACAGCACAAACTGGTTCCAACGGAGCATAAACTGGCTCTTGCTGTTCAGTGCTGCCTCACCCACACAAATAACTGTGGCTGAACTGATCTAGGATCCAATAAACACTACAGCAGCTTCACAAAAACCACAAAGAGAAACACCGGGTGGTCACGGTCATGAGGTGGTAAACTCCAGGTGAATGCAAGGTGAAGCTGAACTGGTTAACTTTAGACAAACAGCCAGCCCTTTGGCACATTTACAAAAAGGGAGATCGCAGACTGATTTCTTTCTTCCTCGTGCTGTGGTCGGAGAGATAAGTCCACAGCAGCTCAACGTGCATTGTATTTGAAACATCTCTTCAAACAGACAGAACAACAGTGTTGACGAGGACGGAGGAGACAGACCATGAATGTATAAAGAAAGTCAGACAATGTGTGGCTATTTCCACAGGCTGCATCCAGACAGTTACGCTTAGAGGCAGATGCATTTATACCTTTTCAACATCTGGCGAGAATGAATTTTATTGGATTTTCCTTTGTCTTAAAAGCTTCATGAATGTATTTATACTTTTATACCTTTTTTAAGATCAGATACTCATCCAAGCAGCTCAAGACACATGAAGAGTCAAAGATGGACAAATGTATACTACTACTGTGCAGTTTAAAGGAGCTTGTGATTGATGTATAGCCAATGTTAGCATTAGCATTTCTCTACTTTTTAAAGAAATGTTGCAAATTCAGCATCAAACTTCATTCCTTCATTCATCCAAGAGCTGTCCCAGCTGTCCTATGCTCCTATATCTATCACTTGTTTTCTTCGACTGATGTTAGCATGCTAACCGGCTAGCTAGCGCGTCACTTTCCGATAATGAGTCAATTTAGCATCCAGGCTGCTCTGAAAAAATAATGCTGCTCAGAGGACGTAGTAAATCCTCTTGTCTTGTAAACACAACAATGGCTGAAGCTCCTGCCCAGACTGGTAAATAAAAACAGCTGTTAATGCTAACACTGGCTTTATTAGCCAACTTTGGAAATAGTTAAGTTGGGTTTAAAGCTACGTGGCTACTGAAACATTCAAAGTGAATTCAAAGTGTCTGCAGACTGTTTCTGTCTTATTTCAAATACACCTAAAGCTAACTTTGACTTACACACTTTATCATCATTGTAGTATCATGTGAATCAAATATAATTAACTTATATAAACATGTGCACTTCTACCGTCTGACCTCACTTACAATATATCAGTTATTATTTAGTTTGTACATTAAGTTTATTTAATGTCATCATAAAGCTTGTCTGCCAGTTCCTATTCATACCCAATACATGAATCACAGCACACACAGATCCTGTTACGTCCCTCTGCAGTCAACAAACACATGAGATAGCTGCCTAGTTAACTGCCTGATGGAGCAGATGGTTCCCTGTCTGACTAATGGATAACCTTTCTGGGAGCCAAGTGTCCCAGGATTGCTTACAGCAGCACGGGGGTGCGTTCAGCCAACACTGCAGTCAGCTACAGCGCTTGTCTGACTTGTGCTCACTCACAAATGACTTCCATATGAAAGCGGAAAAAGGGGCCGGTTCAAACAGGCTGAGAAGCCGATAGGTCAGCCAGCCAGGCTCTTGAGTGCAGCGTGGAGAGCCAGAGGAAGAGGCCTTTCTTATCAGTCTGAATGGAAGTTAGACCATAACAGTTCAAAAATAGATCCTTTCGGCACAGACAAATATATCCCAGACCTAATAAAACCTCTTCTTTGACCCATTTCTAATAAATGCTGGTGACTCTTCGTCTTTCTGTCGCTGTGAATTGGATGGGAAAACATTAATAGGCAGGTTTAAACCCCTAGAATATAACAAAAATGCCATTTTTTTTAGTCCAAACAAACGACCATATGCTAAACCGCCCCCTTCCTTGTTAAACTCTCCCTTCCCACACAGCAGTTTACAATGTTAACAATAGATTTACACCTTAAAAAGTTTTGTTATTGTTCAAAGACTCATTTCTTGTCCACGAACAACAGTGAGTTGAAATGGACAAACACACACGTTCCTCATCCTTCTTTCTCAATATGAGCAAAGCCACATGCCCTGAACATCACTTCACCAATGTTTGACAGACCTGCTCTGGCTGCTAAGCTATGACTGGACGAAAACTGTTCAGGTGGACAGTTTGGCAAAGGGTTAATCATTTTTGACATATGTCAATCATAACATATGTTTATAATCAGCGCCCTGCAGGGAGGAGTGAGGGGTGGAGCTCACCTGCTCTGTACTCTATCCTGATTGTGTGGTACAGTCTGTCAATCACTCAGTAACCACGCCCCCCAAATCATCTATTTTCCTCTAAATGGACCATCAGTTAAAAAATTAACATCATGTTGTATTGAAGACTTGAAACTAGAGACTGAGACCATAAACTCATTAGGAAAACGTTTACTGAGCTAATAAATCAAGGGAGAAGTAGGGACATTTTCCCATAGACTTCAATACAATCTGACTTCTTTTTACAACCGGTGGCTTCACTTTACAGACCTGGAGTCTATGTTCACTTTTAAAGACAGTCTATGTTAGCAACTAGCTGGTGGAGGCCAAAACTGAGATAAAGGGGAGTGAATATTGGACTTAACATTCATCATGTGGACAGAATTAATGCTGCTTTTATTTTGCTTCAAGCGCTTTAATTTTGTTTTTGTATAATAATATCATATCATTTCAAGCTCAATACTCTAGTCTGAATCCTGACCAAAATAAAATTTAATCCGTACCCTTAGGAAAACTGCTTGGTGGTCTAACAACTTGTGTTTGAGTCCAGCTGATCTGCAGAATCTCATATCATATGTCATATTTATTAGGGGGTTTCAGACTCTAACCTTAAACTGGAGAGTTGCCTTAGAGTTAATACAATTATTTTGACAACAAGACAAAGTGTAAAGGTTTTGCATCAATATACCTCTGACCTGGATTCAGGTTTAAAGTCCTGCTTTTGATAAAGCAGTTAGGACGGAGTATAAACAGCCTATGGTGTGTACATATTAACATCAATATTATAAGGAAACTATAAAATGGACATAAACCCCAATATAGCCAGTTGAGAAAACCTGCACATATGCAATGAATTTTACTTTGTGTGTGCGATGGTCGACAATATGAGGAGACTATACCTTATGTTCTCAGCTCTATCAGAAGCCGACCTGACTCTGAGCAGGCCTAGTTCTAATGTATCATGTTTCCGATTTGATCTGTAGAGATACAGGACCAGGTCTGACAGAGGCCGACTATATATCGCCTCACACACTAATGGGAAGTTGGCGATGCTGCTGAAGCTGGACCGAAAATGCTGCAGGAGATTTCTCCAGAGTCCCGACACAGCGCAGACCTGCACATCAAAAGACCAGATCAGAGATGACAGAGGAGAGAGGAGATCCTCAGCAGACCTCGTCCTATTGCAGCACATCCACTCACACATGGACGCACCCAGACACAAGCCGGCCTGAGTCATCATTCATGCAGGTTTGACAGAGCTCCAGGATTTGAGTCTGGCTGTGGGCTGCTGCTCATTCATCTCTCCCTGTCACGCTCTGATCAATAGTATCTTGTAGATCTAAAGAAAGTGGATGAGTGTGAAGCAGAGCAGGGTGACAGCTGATAACAGTCAGATAACAGGGTGGACACTTCGGTGAAGGCTGGTTTCAATAACAACAAACACTAAAATATTTTCAAAGAAAGGCCCCAAAACCTTCAAATCCTCCTACATTAAGCTATTTCAATGACATCGGAGCTGCAACTAAAAATTATTATCATTATTATTTTCATAATCAATTACTCTGCCTATCATCTTCTCATTTAATCAATTAATCATTTAGTCTACAACAGTAGTTCCCAACCTTTTCCAGTTTAAAAAGTCAATAATGTTCATATCTGGCCCCATAATGATATGGAGGCCAACTAATGCATTATGAAAACTTTTTATTTTAATTATAAATATACTCTTCTATGCGTGCAGTCACTAGACTGACTTTAATTTACGACTATTTTTAAAGCTGCACAGATCAATATATCTGTATTAACAGTAGATCAAATAGCCACAGTGAGTTAATGTCTTTCAGCTCGTTGTTTTGGTTTTGTGTTTATGGTGTTTTTGGTCCAACCTGTGAAGTGCAAACAAACAACCAAATGTTAGCAAGCGTCAACCCACTGTGACGTCACCCGCTGGTTTGTGAGCTGCTGTTTTGAAGCCTTCAGTTTAGAATTTGTCTGTCTGCCATCTTGGTTTTTTGAAACCAGAAGAAACCATATTTGGAGGAGAAGGTGGAGTTGAGGAGGAGTGAGGGGTGGATCATGATCTCATGTTGTATTGAAGAAGACTTTAAACTAGAGATGGTGACCATAAATTCACAAGGAAAACATTTTCTAAGACAAGAAATCAAGTGAGAAGTAGGGTCATTTTCCCATAGATACAATACAATCTGACTTCTTTTTACATCCAGTGGAGTCGCCCCCTGATGGCCATTAGATAGAATGAAGCTTTAAGGCTCTTCGGCATTGGCTTCACTTTACAGACCCAGAGTCTGCGTTCACTTTCTCTGTTAACAACTAGCTGGTGGAGGCCAAAACTGAGATAAAGGGGAGTGAATATTGGACTTAACATTCATCATGTGGACAGAATTAATGCTGCTTTTAATTGTACTTTAATATATTTTGTTTTTGTATAAAAATAGCATATCATCTCGAGTCCACAATTCTCAATACTCTGGTCCAATTACTGATCAAAATAAAATTTAATCTGGACCATTAACAAAACTGCTTGGTGGTCTAACAACTTGTGTTTGAGTCCAGCTGATCTGCAGAATCTCATATCATATATCACCTTTATTAGGGGGTTTCAGATTCTAACCTTAAACTGGAGCGTTGCCTGAGAGTTAATTCAATTATCTTGACTACAAGACAAAGTGTAAAGGTTTTGCATCAATACACCTGTGGCCTGGATTCTGCCAAAGTCCTGCTTTTGATAAAGCAGTTAGGACGTTGTCAGGAAGGAACTGATTTTATACAACAGAGGCCAAACGGTTTATTTTGGCCCGCGTCGACGCATGATTCCGGACGTGCCTCAGATATCTCAATGAGGTTTTTTATCTCCACATGTTTTCAATCGGAACTGCGCCTGCACGTGGTGCATCGCTCCACCGTCCAGCCACCCTGAAGAGGCTACGCCGGCCTCACTTTCTCAAAGCCTCTGTGGAAAGAGATGGCAGCAGGAGGACAGATGTATGGAAAGAGACGTAAACAACAGACAGACAGATTGAACGCTTGGCTCCAACGAGAGCTTATGGAGTTTTTCAGTTGAGGAAAATAATAATAATAATAATAATAATAATAATAATGACAGCTCACAGTGTGGTGAAATCAGATATGAAAACACTCAAGTGCAAAACAAATTTCTAGACAAGAAGAATATCTGATACCTGATGGCAGCATATGGATGTAAGTCTTACCCTTCCCATTTTATCTTTGAAATATGTCAGGCATCTCACCTCACCCCAAAAGAAGCACATAATCCGTGCAGCCTAAAAGCAGATCTGAAGCGACAAATGGAAGCTGGGGAGACTTCGCTGCTATACATTTGCTTCTCCGTGCAATCAGAGAAGCCTGAGCTGAGCTTGAATGCCACAGAGGGAGCAACTCCGACCATCTGGCCACTTCAAGGCCACGTCTTGAAGGGTATAAGTCACATCAACAGGCACATGGAGACAGATGTTCACCATGTACAAACAGGGGACGGGCCCACGTCAACTGAGCACCAGATATTTTCTAACTCACAGCTTGGCTCAGGCTGGGTGTTGGTGGAGGTGTTTCCATTCTTCAGCTGCTTTGATACCCGAGTTTCAGCAACAAACTGCTGACAACCTCAAAATCATATTCACATATTTGACACCGATCCGTTTGCTTAATACGACAGCAGAGGTCAAGAGACAGATACGTTTTCCTGGCGAGGTCACGCCACATCAATTTTATCCATTAAGCTCCAGTTGTCAGTTCACCACATCTCTGTTGAGGAGCGTTATCTCTGCTGCATATTTGCTAATTTATGATATTTCTGGGGGAGTACCGCTGGAGCATAAACACACGGATGTGTTGAGAGTGAGGAAATCCCAACACTGAGCTATGGGGGGAGGGAAGCGGGACGGAGCGTGGGAAAGAGAGACGAAGAGGGAAAAGGAATAATGAAGTAAAGACATTAGTGCTGAGCAGATCCCACAGCTCGTGGTCAGCAGGGAGTACACCTGCGAGAGGTGTGGAGCTGACATGTTGGCCGCAAACGCAACGCAGACTTTTAACACCTCTGACTGTGCAACAGTTGGAGGAACTGTGGAGAAGTATGAGGGGGAAAAGAAAACAATTTCACCAATCCCAAAGGTCTTTTTTAGTCCAAATACATAATAAAAACACAGCATAGCAGTGTACACATGAACAAATGTGGACCAGGGCACACAAAACACGCACACCTCTATTTGATCTCAGTGCGAGTGGTCAACTGTTTCCAGAGGGAAACATCTGTTTATACAATCTGGCCGACTGTGTCAGTCTGGTTTGAGTGGTGAGGTGGAGCAGGAGTCACTGCAGTAGGAGAGACGGGGTAATTCTTCAGCTGCACCTTCGTGGAGGACGGCGGAGGTCAACAATCCCTCATCTTCTCCTGTTGACCATAACACCCCTCGCATGGCGAGCCCACGCCATGAGGGTTAAGAGGGTGATGGAAAACAAAGGCCATCTGACATATCACAGTCTGGCCTCAAAGTGGGTGGCCAACTGGACCGCCACAGACAAGGAGGAGGGGTGGTGGTGGTGGTGGTAGTGGGGGGGTTCACTGGATTGCCATCTTGTGAAAAGATTGCTCTGTGCTGTTTGACTCCATCTGTGTGGCATCTTGAAGCAGTTAGATATCAGCTCATGCTATTTGAGCTGCAGCACAACAGAGATAACATCCATCACAACAGAGTAACAATCAGTCTGTTGTGTGGAAACAAAAAAACACAGTTGTGGCATCACTTCTTTGGAATTTGTTCTCAAGCTTCTCTTAAAGCTGGAATTTACTCTGATGTCAGACTGTCCTTGAACACATCAGCAGGAGAGTTTTCACTAGAGTGAATGCTGTGTAATAGAAATAGATAGAAACACCACTGTCTCATTATCTGTACTCTATCCTGATGGGCTTCCTGATGCTGTATTGAAGACTTGAAGAGACTGAGACCATAAACTCTTTAGGAAAACATTTACTGAGCTAATAAATTAAGGGAGAAGTAGGGACATTTTCCCATAGACTTCAATACAATGATGGGTGATGTCATTAAATTTTCTCCATCCAACAGCACAAACCTCAAAATATTCAAAACATTTCTACAAATTAATGTAGCAGAAAATTCTCACAAATGTACTTGAAAAATATTGATTGAATAGTTGATTATATACAAAATAGTTGCAGATCAATTGTAGATTGTAGCTCTGGGATGTTGTTTACTTTACTGGCACTGAAACTGAAATGTTCAAAATAATGTCAGAAATGTGGTTTTCATGGACTTAATGAAAAGAAACGAACCAAGCTGAAATATCACTTTAAGAAATTAGGGGCTACATTCTTCACACCTATTTCCTCTGACTGCTGATGGACCGGGGGGCCCCGAGGAGCCCCGAGGAGCCCCAGCACTTCTGCTCCATTTCCCAGAGCTGTAGAGTTTGGGGGCCCTCAGGCCTAACACTGTCTCCATTATGCCTAACCATTTCCAGCCCCACCTTAGCCCTGCAAACAGCCCCGGGGGTCCATAAAGGCAGGAGGGGGGGGGCCCTGTTTTCTAGGCCAGACTCAGGAAATCAATGGACGGTGTTTGGCCCTCTCTTCTCTGTGGGGCTCGAACCATTGTTCTCTCTGCGGTTTGTGCAGTTTAATCCTACCTTCCCTGTGGCTCTGACCTGCTGCTCCCAACTGAGTTTCCCACTATAACACAAAACAAAACCCCCCCCTTGGAAGTTGAGACCTCGCTGGCTGCTTCATCCTGACGCCCCTGGGGGCAGAACCATGCCTGTTGTGGGCACTCGAAGCTTAACCCGATACTCTGCTCAAAATCAAAAGTAAGCACCGCGAGGAGCGTTGGCACCGGACTCCCTCTCCCTCCATCTCTCTTCTGAGTTTCGGATAATAAAAGTATCAAGTGATTCCATCCCTGCTCTCAGACTCTTGGCGAAACACGTTAACGGCATGTGGAGGAGGCGAGGAGACGAGGGATGGAGACAAACGAGGGGAGAAAGGGAGACGGCGAGGACAAAGAGACGAGGTGGGAAGCTGAGAAATGAAGAAGCGTGTTGCTATTGTCAGGCTGGTTTCGGGGGAGTAAAGTGAGACGTGTAAGCACTTTCACTTGCGGACAAAGCGACGAGTGTTGAAGAGTCTCTACAAAAAAAAAAAAAAAAAAAAAAAAACCCATCCGTGTCAGATTATACCAAAACACTGCAGACATGGACACCGCCGCTGTGTCCTGCAGACACAACGGGACAAATCAGTGTGAATCAGAGCCGACACTGCAGGATATATAAAAACTGTCATGTCTAAAATGAGACATCCTCAGATAACAGCTGAGGAGATGCAGACCTCAACATCGGACACAAAGGAGGTTCAGGCGAAAACAAGAGTGCGATCACAGGAAGCTGACACGAAGTCGCCCTATTTTAGGAGAAAAATGCCAAATCATTACTGTGTTTGTTATCTTAGCGGGGGCTTTCCACTTTGAAATGACCCCCACAGGTGGTCTCTGCTCAATCTCTCGCACCCCATTGTTTTCCTCCATATTGGAAAAACACGCCCGCCCTCCCTCTCCCTACTTCCTATTACATCCAGATAAATATACCAAATGGGTTTGAAGAGTCAGCCTGGCAGACAATAAAAATACAAAAGATAAAGATGCTGTTTCACTTTCAGTTAACTGTTCACTCACTGTTTACCTCCATGGATCAGATTTATATTTACTCGTGTTTTTGGCAGATTTTATCCAAAGGAAACTTGGTTTAAGTATCAAGTACTAAATCTATTTAATAAAAACAAGGAGATCGGGCAAATAAGTGAACTTTAAGTGGCTAGTGAGAGATATCAGGATGTTAGACATGTTGGGGGGGGCGGTACAGTGGACGGCTGTTTGGCTTGTTCCACCATCAGGGAACCACAGAACAGTCTGGATGGTTCTGTTGCCCCTTGAAGGAACACGGTGGCCAACATGAGCATGAGGCTGGTGTAGGTGGTGCAGACCCAGAAGTCGCTCTGAAGGCAGCATTAGTGCCTGAGTTTGATTCATGGGTGATCCATGAAGAAGGGGAGTGACCTGTCAACCCTTTGGGCTGAACAAAGACCAGACAGGTTGCAGGACCTGGACCATCTGCAATGATTTTTCCAGTCATGGATAAAAGATAACCATGGTCTGGACCAAGGGCTGGGTGGTGTACTGAGTCAGGTAGGGCCTGAATTTTGAGATGTTGTACAGATTGAATCATTGCAACTGGGAGAAGGATCACAACGCAGCCTGAGAAGGAGCCGATTCACAGGTTTCTTGCATCTTTGGCTGGGGTAAGAGATAAAAGAGTCAATTTTGATGTTGATATTGAGATGGAAAGACTGAATCAGAGCCAAAACACTTCATCACTCCCCAGGGGATTCCACTGGGGATTGAACCCAGGACATGATGATCACTACCTAAAGAACAATCGGGTCAAATTAAGGAGAATAAAATCTATTAGATTTGTTTAGAGATTCGCTACAACTCTACAATCAGCAATTTAAAAACAGGTGAGACGAACACAGAGGAAAAAAAACAAACCATGTTTAGTTTCTGTTCCTGTAGGAAGAAATTGCTCATAGCAAGGGGCTGTTTGAGAAGGAAAGGGTTTTTATGAGTGATAGCAGTTAGACAACATCTGTCCTGAACAATAGGTTCATGAAAACAGCTTGTGTTTCCATTAGTAACAGACAGGTGTCAGGAACCCCAATAATATCATGGGCAGAAAAGCAGGAAACGTTTCTGCTTGTTTTGTTTGTCTGCACAACTCCAGAGAGTCACACGTCTCCTGAGGAAAAGCTTTGTACTGGAGTCACATGAGAATGGACAGAAGAGTCGAGGTGAAATGGAAAAAGACACAATATGTTACACAGACTCACACGTGTGCAGACATGACAACACCAACCTCTTGTGTGGAACCTCGTGGCGAGCGCAGAGACGAACTCCAGTCCAGGCTCGATCTTCACAACCTGCAGTGACAGTAGCAGAAACAACGCAATGATGAGTCCAAATAACAAAAACACACCATCTCCAGAGAGCAACCAGAGTTCAAGCAACGTCGGCGCCTCGACAAAAACGAGCAGCGTTTTCTCGATGGTATTTTCCATCTAAACCCGAGACCGAGGACGAGAAACTGCACCTGGAGAAACTTTTAAACTGTTTCACATGTCCATAAAAAAAGAGGGGAAAAGGCAGACGCTGATGTCTGCATCGCTCATTTGACATGATGTGGGTCCCTGCGGCAACGTTACATAATGTTTAACACAACAAAACGCATTGTACGTGTGTTGTGTAATTCAACCGAGCTAAGTGGGATAAGTCATAAGCTCAGTGCAAAAGGTGCAAGTTTCCCACATCCTAATTTTAACTCTGAACTTAACACGGACTTACTGATATCAAAATAGTCCAACTTTAAACTAACATCAGCTCAAAGCTTTATACGCAGCGCGTGAACGTCACAGCCTGATGTTTGTTGCGCTGGTTGTGTTTATCCCTATTAAGATGTTTTACTTATTCCAACTTGTAAAAAATGGATTTTCCAGCAATGTGACTGATAAGTTCATTATCTGATCAGGTCCGACAGATTCAGACTGTTATCTTGTGATTTATTTATGAGATAATGGTCTAAACAGTTTAAAGGCAGAGTAAGTCATTTCTGCTCCTTTGTGAAGTTGTTGTTGTTTTTCACCCCCACTGTCATCAGCTTCTCCCTCGGGTCCCTTCACTGTCAGTCCTGGAGGTTTTTTTTACCAGGAGTCGAATTATCCACGGAGGTCTCCACCTCTCCAAAACAAATGGACCAGGTGATTAAAACAGGTAGAAATAACTAATAAAACGGTTTCATTTTAATAATCAGTGACTCACAGACACTGTCTGGTGCACACAGAAAGTCTCAGAGCAGCTGGGAGCCGAGCCGTCTAACATTTTCTATCCAGACGTCCGAGGACTAAAATCCTGCGCCCAGTTAAAATACAAAGTGTATTTTAAAAATGCGACTTAACGCAACTGGATAAATGAGCCTCTGGCAGGAAACTACAACACTGACTCATAGACTCATTGACATAAAGGATGTGACTGATTTGAGAATTGATGGAAACATTTGGGATGATGTAAATACACAACTCATATATATAACACAGGTCATTTGTAGACATTTTAATGTGGGAAAGTTACATTTATATTATAACTTTAAATATGTGGTGTTTTATTCGGCCCCTCTGTTCTTTTTTTCATGAAGATTAAAGCTTCACACATCAATACTTTTGTATCAGAAATGGATCAAACCACTACATGTAATTATCACGTGACGCTGCAGCATTTTAGCATCTTTCAGGTCATTGTTTTGGCTTTACAACCCAAAACTTATATTTTGACTCCGTCTCATTATTCATCGATTCACTGTGCACAACCTCCAAAATGACAAACAGCAGATGAACAAAGTGGAGCATTTAGCAGCTATAGAGCCAGATATTTATCTGCAGAGTTGGTGGAGACAAAAAACTGAGCTAAAAGCAGTTAATATTAGACTCAGGACTCGAAATTAATACTAATGCTGCCGTGTATCGACTGGATTTTTAATAGGCAGCTGTTAACACATTTGCCACAACTACTGGCTACTGTGGTAGTTTTATCCTATAAAATTCTAATAATTTATTCTGATGTCAGTCCAAGAAAAGAACAGCCCTCTGTAATAAGTGTGTGTTTGTAGAGTTTGTTATTTATGAGATTAAACTACAAAAACTCACCTCTGCCTTAGACTGAGCACTACTACAAATACTTTGATTAATACTAAACCACCGCAGTATCAATAGAGCATGTGTGGCAAGACACCGATCGTTCCTTTAGAGCTAATCAATAAAAACTCAATAGGACAACTGACACTCAGCAGCTGATTCCTCTTCATACTAAAGCCACATAGGTCAGGATGTAGATAATTAACTAATGGCCGACTCTCTTCCTTTTTAATGGACACTGTTCAGAGAGAGCAGCGCTCAGCTCGATAACAGGCAGCTCAATAATCTGACATCAATAGTCACGACATTAACAGGATTGCAGAGCTTTTTGCCGACACCACAAACTTCACGACCACCGAGGGATAAACGGGTGATAAAACCGGTGGTTGGTCACAAATCACAGTTGTGTGCATCTGATCAGGAAGCTGAAGGTGGAGTTTTGTGTAGATAGATGAGTGACATGTGACAGCGAAGGACATTTCTGTGGCAACATATGACAGATGCAGTGCACTAAATCTGTCAGGGAGCGATCACTACAGTGGCCTCAGAGGCTCACACACACACACACACACACACACACACACACACACACACACACACGGATGGGTTTCAAAAGATGTTTGCATTTCGGTTCCGGTTCCAAGTCGGCAAAATAAACAGATTAGTTGAGCTTCGAGGACGACAAATCCCTTATCAAACCGCTCATTCAGTCTATTGGACAGTCTATTGTTCCTCTTTGTGAATCTGCAGGCAACTGTAAAAAAAAAAAAAAAAAAGTTCAGTATATGAGTAGTGGATTTATTTTGAAGTAGCTGCCAACACTGGTGCATTTGATGCCGTTCCTTCGGCAGTTTGTTGATACGTCGGTGGATGATGTGATGGGTTTTTTTTTCCCTGCTCAGCTGCTCATAGTTACGGTTTAATCTGTGTAACTCAGCAACATTATACACAGTTTATCTGTAAACCACTTCCTTGGAGATAAAAATCAAGAAAATGTATTTTCTATAAATGTATAGTCCATATTTCTTGGTTTCACGATGACAAATTGTTCAATTAATTACGGGCAGTGCAACAACAACGACTTCCCCTTCAGGCAACGTTGAGTCAAGAATTGGCCGTTTTTTTAACTGATATCTGCTAATGATGAACTACTTTTACTTTACTTTTCTACAGTTTTCTACTTTTATACACACCCCCCCCCCCCCCCCCAATGAGGAGCAGACATTCTCCCCTCGCAGCAAAAGGAAAAGTGAGTCAATGAACGTCACAGAGCAGACAGACTACATGGTGAAAACCTCCGTCCTCACCAAACTGTGACTCCTCACAACTGTCTGAGCTCCTGAAACACCCACAGTCCGAACGCTGACATCACTCTGAACCTGATCTGACCTACGGCAGCAGGTGAGGACAAAAAGGGGCTTGAACTCTGAGTCAAAACACCCACTGTACGCTTTATTTTTACATGAAATGATACCCTGATATGGAAACTGAAGATAATCAAATCAGTTACAATCAACACTGGCACCACGTTTATGACCAGTAGAAAAACAAACTGTATTTTACCACAAAAACTCAAGATATAAGCTTGAACTAATACGACTCCAAGAGCAAGCTTCACTGGCATCACTATGGCTTGCCTACACTATTTAACACCATACCACCCACACAGCCGGCCTCTGAATCAACAATCTTTCACTGAATTACATTTTCACACTTAAAAATAAACAAAGAAGTTGCTGCTTAATACAAGTTTTACTCGACATCAGACTTTAACAGTCTGATTAGGATTTTCACATTAAAAACAATAGAAACGTACGTCTACAGAGACTTATTAATAATTCTGAGTGATCCAATAAAAATACAGCAGATTTCAGGTAAAACACTCAGAGAAACCAAATCCTGCAAGGTTGGACGGTGGGACCAGGTGGGCGGGGCTTGGGATATGGCAGGGGCTGCTTTGTTGTGACATCAAAGTTACAAAAGTCCTGACAGCTGGTTTTAAGGCTCAGTTTCTGAATACAGGCTGTGAGCATTTCTCTGTGGACTGAGACCTTTGATACTTTCACTGTATTAATATAGAACCTAGACCTGATTTGTAATCACAGAAGACATGGGCGTCTAGTTTTATACTATATGGGACCTTTAAGAAATGATCCAATATACTTGTTTGGTTACAATCATGGTTCTCTATTTAGGAAAACATCACAAAAACGGCACATACACAGTGCATTAAACACACAAACGAGTAGTGTTAAAGAATAGATATGATATAATAAACATTAACCATCAACAACCAATTATGAATTTACATGTCACCAACATGAGGCTTTGAAAAACCTCCACCTACGTGACTGAGCTGGAGGAAACGTCACACATACTGTGATTTGGTGTGTGTTCAGCACTGAGCTAAAAGTTTGTACCCCCCCCCCCCATGTGATCTGATGATACAGGGTGGATAAAAACAGGAGCCTCCATTTCTACAGATCAGTTAGAGGAGATAAAGGCAAGAACAACACAGACTGATGTATTGTCCTTCAGTAAAACTCTGCAGTGTAAATGCTTGTTGGTCATTTTCCAGTTACAGAAGTGGATACACAACTTGCCACAGCTGAGGGGATTTTCCTCAAGCATCACAATCCAGCTACTATTCTGGCGCCTGGAAGTGATGCCAAAATAAAAGCCCCCCCCCCCCCCACATGCATTAAACTTGGGAATGCCTCTCAGTTAAGGCCGTGTTAGATGCTGGTGTTTGAAGCTCAGCTGTTGAACCTTTCCAGGGCTGGGGGCAGCCTATTATGGGGGGGCCTAGGGGATGCCTGTTGGTACATTCACTGCTGCCAGGCCCACCACAAAAGGGTCTTTCTTGTAGTATTTAAGGGCTTTGGGAACAGGGGAGCTGGATGGAGAGGAAGTGTGTGGGTTGTTAACATTTAAAGGAATAGGAACTACACTTATGTGCTTCCCTGTTGAGCGTTAGATGAAGAAGATCAATATCTGTTGAATATAAAGCTGCCAGCAGCCACTTAGCTTAGCTTAGCACAAAGACCAGAAACGGGGAAAAACAGGGGAAACACTAAAGCTCACAAGTTAACAATGTGGATTTTGTTTGTTTAATCTATAGAAAGCGTAAATTTTGACTTTTTTTTTTTTTTTTTACAGATTATGTGCAGTTTCCACTGGTTCCTCCAAGTTTGTATACTTTTTTTTTTTTTTAAGAGATTAAAGGTGCTATTGTTAAGTTTTGCTACTGCTACATAGCCAACATTAGAGCCAGCTGTTTAATTACAAGTCGGCTCCAGAGGTTCAGTCTTCGTTGCGTTTACAACACAAGAAGTTATAACCTCCTCAGGGCAGACTGGATGCTAGCTGGTTAGCATCTGCAACTTCAATGGAAGAAAAACAGGGTTAAAAATAGAAGCAAAACAAGGAGGTAGCTTTGAGGTTGGTGAGTAAAAGGTTAGAGTTTGATGCAAAACTGCAAAACCTTTGGTGAGTAAACAGCTGTTAATGCTGATGCTAACGGTGGCTGTAAAGCAATAGCGAAACTAACAACATAGCTCCTTTGAACAAGCAATATACAACATAAATTCCTTAAATAATTAGCCATTGATAGACAAGGCTTGAAACAATTAGTCAATTAATAAATAGTAAATTAAAAGGAAATTAATTGGCAAAGACTGATCATCAAGTCACTTTTCAAAGCAAAAACATCTGGTTCCAGATTCTCAGATGTGAGAATTTGCTGCATTTAATGACCCTTTTCACTGTTTCTCATTTTAATTGATAAGAAGAATAATCATCAGCAGGTTGTTGAATTCCCTCTCGGCTAACTGTTTCCCTCTGCTTCCTGTTTTTATGCTGAGCTAAGTTAACCAGCTCCCGGCCGTAGCTTCATATTTAACTGGGGCATATGAGGGGAAAGCAAGGAACTACTTTAAACTACTTTTGAACAATTCCTGTAAGTGTTGCACATGCAGAGGCCAAGGTTGTATCTATCAAGGCTGCCACACATCAAGCACAGATATTGCATCTGGCAGCAAAGAAGAAGAGGAATAAGACACATGTTCCACTGCCATCGCCATATGTTTCACATTCATTTGTCCAATCCTGTGTTTTCTACTCTCTGGGCAGTAACAAGAGGCATGTGAGGCTGAAGCATCCTCGTTAAAATAACCAGCTCGGGAGCCTCGTCCCTCAGGCTAACATTCACAGCACAGGTGTTGGTGAACGCAGCACTGGGCACTGGCTGCTTCCTAACACTATTCACTGTGATGCAAAGTGTTCAACAAGCGATTTGAAGACAAAAGATAAGCACTCAAAAAAAAAAACAAAACCTGCAAATAGAGACATAAAGATTGTGACTAAATGTGCAGCTCACCTGTGAAAGGTCAAATACAACATATTTATTTAAGGTGTGGGTGAACAGTAAAGACTGGATTTACAGTTGTTAACCATGTGGAAACATCTGCTTCTGGAGTTTAACAGAAACACAATACATATTGTCAGTGTTATATAAACTCTCTATCTGAAGACTGGAGCAGAATGGACATTACAGCTGGTGTCTACTCACACAATACAAAACAGACTTGACCAACAATGACTTCATCATTGCACTCAGCAGCCTGTGTGTGTGTGTGTGTGTGTGTGTGTTTTGTCTGTGTCACTGGAACATTTTTACAGGCCTAGCAAACTGTTGCTGCATCAGCACCACAGAAACCACTCAGCGGCAGCACTGTGGATTCAGTATCATACACGTGGGACAAGAGGGCTAATATTTCTCACTACCGTTCAAGTGTGTTCACAGTGTGGATCCACTTTGTTTTGTACAATGTTTGGAATGAACAACAAAGGGCAACATTTATTCATTTATTTTGAAAAAAAGGGGATAAATAAAGGCAATTATTGTTGCTGAGAATAATAAGTATTGTCTGTTCCCGTTCAGCTGGGCAGCTGGATTACATTCACCACACATTACTTTAGGAGCCAGCGTTGAGACAGAGGAGCTTTGAAAGCTTTGCCAAGAGCTCTTCAAAGAGTTGAGGGGAAACCGTCGGGTTTCTGGGGCCAGTGCTGCTTCCGCTTCGGGTCTGGGTGCGAGCTCGGCCACCTGACTGGAACAATGCTGTTTCGCTACCTCCGTGAAAACAGTTTGTTAAAGCTACTGCACCTCTCAAGGCTTTCTATTCTTGCACAGTGCATGTGAAATTTAGCATGATAATGCTAATGTGCTGTGTAAGTGGGTGTGTGCTACGGCCTTTTAAACAATGCTTCCCAGAAAGAAGTAAACGAAAGCAGATTTCACATCTCTAGCTCAACTTTGCCGCCTGAAATAGAACAACAGATTTCACCTGTAACAAGCTAATGAAGCAAACGTTAAACCCAGAGTTGTTGACTGACTTTTTAATATTTTCAGCTGATTTGTTTTGAAAAATGAGTCAAATATCTATTTGATGACATTAATGGCTGAGGATGGAGCGAAGTGTCTCGGGCAATAAAACATTAGCTGATGATCCATGTAAATATAAAAGTAAAGCTCCTGCATTGCAGTGCAAAGCTCATCAGTCCTTAAAGTATTAAAGGTCAAAATGAAAGATCACTCTCAACAGTTGTGTGAACCACAGGAGAAGTAGCTGCTACCTTGGTGGTGGCTAACGGGGATTCAAAAAAAAAAAAATCCTGTTTGGCTTACACACTTTTTATATTCCAAGTTTCCACTTTTAATGATATAAGAGAAAAGGCTTTGATGATGAGGACGAACTGATGTTTTTGGCAAACGTAATGGGAACGTTGGCCCGGTCCGACTGGATGACGGAGGCCCCTAACGTTAAGGCCTGAACTCTAACAGCATCCACGTACACACGGTAGGAAAACACTACAGATTGAATGTGCTAGTTGTGAACAGACTCATGTTGTATCCCCACAGGCTAATCTAGTCCATCAATGTGCACGTTGAAGGCCAGACTGTGCATTCAAAGACACAGAGAGATTTTATCCGTACGTGAAAATCGATCCTCGGTGGCATTATCTCCCTTTTCAATGACGTCACACGCCTCTAAAGTCCAGCTCTATCTCCTCAGTTAGCCCCTAATTCTTCTGACACAGACTCACACCCCTTCCCACTCCCACAGAAAACACTTAACGCTGCAGGATAAGTTGTGCCATTAGGAAAAAAAAAAAAAAGGACTCTGTAAAGTAAAAACACAAGGTGTGTTTTACTCCCTCAGGCACACGCTGATTACACACTCTGCACTAATGCAGAGATTATCCACACTCTATCCAATTTCCTCTTTTGTGTGTCTGTGTGTGTGTGTCTCTATGCGTGTGTTAGTGTGTGTGTGTTAGTGTGTGTGTGTGTGTGTGTGTGTCCTGCCTGTAAACCACAGACCGCACACAGAATGACATCACCTTGCAGTGATTAGTCTGTTAGCTCAATGTGAAGCACAGCAGATGGCTGCAGAGAGTGATTCAGTGAGGCTGCTTTATGACCCTGATTAACAATAAAAGAAAAGACAACAGCTATGGAGTCAAAGAGGAAGAGGAGATTAAAAATATAGCGACCTTTGGCTGACTTTTAGCTCAGCTGTGTGCTGCTCTCTTTGATCAGAAGTGGTGAAGTCATCACTGAGGTCTCTCCCTATGATAAAAGACAGGTGTATTAAATGCTCTCTAATGTGGATGGAGTGTAATTTCTCTGGACTGGATCTCTGGAGCGTCTCCCAGACATGAAGACAGATGTGAGTATTGCACATATACTCATTATCCCCCCTTTTCAGGACTGTGCATGTGCTCACGTTCGCAAAATCGTGTTATCGTGTCTAAAAGCGAGGGAGGCGTCACCTTTCCTCTCCGGCGTGTGAAACTGTGAACCTGCGGCGGTAAAGATTCCCCCTTCAGCGTCACAGGCCACTGGCTCCCAGGAATCCCATGGTTCTGCAGAAACAAGCGCTTAATGGCTTCTTTAATGTGTGTAACCATCCTGAGGAGCTGATAAGATCATGTAAGTGTTTATATAATCTGGTTAAGTGCCTGCCTGCTATTAAACTGTCTGAACCGAGCAATGTCAACACCACTGCAGGTACGCTTACAATGAGGCGTTTTCAGCCCTCACGTGGAACAAGTTTCCCTCAGCTTCCCTCAGCCTTCGTGGTCTAAAACGGCCACGAAGGACCACACCTTCGTAGACCACGTCCTTCAAAGGATGTAGCCGTCTATAAAAGTGGACGTAGACTCTGGGGCTGTAAAGTGAAGCTAATGCTGAAGAGCCTCAGCTCCACCTTCTCCTCTAAATATGGTTTAAAAAAAACAGACAAAAAAAAAACAAAAAAAAAACTGGAGGCTTCAAAGTTCACAAACCAATAGGTGACGTCACAGTGGGTTGACAGTTGATTGTGATTTAACGTTGCTAGAAAGACAAAACAGCCCTCGAGTCCATATCAGTGTGGATATTATCTGCTTACGCGTCTTTTGTTATCCAAGTTGACTGCGCCTCTCCAGCGTAAATGCTTTGCTAAGCTGACATGGCAGCGGTCAGAGGCAGCAAGAGGAGTCATCAAAGGGACGTCAAAGAGCCGATGGAGGGATGGAAGAAGAGGAATGAGGCCACGAGGGTACAAAGGCAGCTCCAGACGCCGGCCCCTGGGAGATGGATCACAGATGTCTGACCCAGGGCCGCTCCACTTAATTGAGAAACAAAAGCCTCACCTTCCCTTTTTTTCTGCCTCGCGTTTGCTCCCTTCCTTTTCATCTCACCCTCTCTCTTTTTTGACTGTGAAACTTGTTTTCCTTCAGGTCTGTTTCCTGTCTCCCTCCACTATTATTACTGCCCTCCATGATTCACTTTTCTCGTGCCTGTGTTTACTCTCCCTCTCCACGCAGTGAGTGACGGAGTAATCCCTGCTGTTTTCAGATGGCAAATACCACTTAGCTGTGGAGGGCCGCCCCAAATGACAACAGCAAACAAAGAAATGCCTCATTCCCTGCATTCTTCTTCTTTTTTTTTTTTCCTTTACAAAGGCTTTGGACGAGTCAAAGCAAAGGTCAACCAAAGAGAGAGAGTAGGAAAAAAAACTGAAACAGTAGCTCATTTTTACATAAAAACTGATTGCAGCTAATTATCGTTGCAAAAAAAAAAAAAAAAAAATCCCTTTCCTGGCACAAACAAATGAGACTTTTAGTGGAGAGGTTATGAGTTAGGAGAGAGAGCTGAGGTGTCGGCGTTTATCTTGACCACACACGTGTCGATGCCGATCATAGCTGAGATTAGCTCCAACAGGATGCATCAGTTGACAAGCCTGTGGTTTGGAAATCTAACCTGGCAAATGCTGGGTAAATTCAATTAAACCAATATTCGTATCCGCTTGGCTGGAGCTTTGGGGGTGTAGTTTGATCTGTGTGGTCCCACGGGTGCTGTAACATCACCCCAGTCTCGCTGAGCGCTCATCCTCACCTGGAGGGTCCTCACTCTCAGTTGGACTCAGATCATTAGGTGAACCTCAATGACCGCAGCCTTTCAGAGGAAGACTAATGACCAAATTCAGTCAGGTTGCAAATGTTCTACACCATCGTTTTACACTCAACCGCTTCTCGAAACTGTGACGTTGTAAGATTTTCCAAAACCTACGAAGATGGACAAATAAAGACTATACTGCAATACAAGAACAAATCTGTATCTGTAATCTGTATTTAGCCAATGGATCA
Organism: Rachycentron canadum; assembly: GCA_038496675.1. Lineage (NCBI taxonomy): Eukaryota > Metazoa > Chordata > Actinopteri > Carangiformes > Rachycentridae > Rachycentron > Rachycentron canadum. The sequence goes on from CM076666.1 coordinate 19,403,806, forward strand.
TCAGAGGGTGGGGATGCTAACTTTTAGCCAGGGACACATTAATGCTTTAACATTTTCTAGCTATCGGGTAAATATTTGAGACACATTTTACAAGATCCTCAAAGAAAATTAAAAAGCCAAGCAGGAGACAGTGTCTTTAACCAGCTGCTGGTGTTATAGGTAAGTTTCGTTATCTTTAGCGGCTGTTGTTGGTTAAGCTAATGTTAGCTAATGTTTGTAAAATCTGCCACCAACAGTTATCAACAGTTATGGGCCGTGAATGAGACGCCTGCGTTTGTCTTATGTCTTTGTCTAAAGGTTGATTTAAAAAAAAAAAAAGAAATGTAAGTGGTGAATCACTGTTGTAGCTGATATATATAAATATTAGACAATTAGCAACTTTATACATTAAGGTTTTTGTACACAAAGGTTCATTAAGTATGATGTTTTGTTAACACTAGTAGGCTAATAATCTATGACAGTTACTTAAGTGATTAGTCATTAGCTTTTATGTAGTTAATAATTGTAATTAATTTTCAGAATTTCAAGATTTGGACAGAAAAGGTTTCATGTTTCACTGTTGTTTGAAGGTTTTACGTGTTTTCTGACAGTTCATTAATCAGTTAATTGGGAAAATAGCCACCAACTGAGTAATAATCTATTAATACTTTACATTTTTCTGATTAAAATTACATTTTACTTACTTTCACATGTAATGGTTTTATTTTTACAGTGTGGCATTGGTGCTTTTATCTAAATAAAGGATCTGAAGCCACCACTGGCTGTTACTGTCGACTGCAGAGTAATATGTGAAAGTGGAAATCTTGACAGTAACTAAGGCAAACGGTCATTTACTGTGAATAAAGTTAGTAATGTGAACAGGATGAGGTCAAACCAGTGACCTGCCTTATATTTAGAGTGAGTCACCTTTATTAAGACTAGGTTTGCCGAAGCAGGACTTGGACAAAGACAGAGGGAGCATTATAGCTGCTGGACCTGCTGTGCTCTGGCTACTGGGCTGCAGTGGTGATAATAACCGGTGACCGTCTGCCAGTCCAAACCAAAATAGGGTTTCCATGGTGCTGGTGAAACCAGAATCCAAACACGGGGGAATCACATCTCTGGTTGTGAGTAATATGGGTTGAGACTCAGCTGGAGGATTTCTCTGTTGTGCTGGGATTTAGCAGAAGAAGCGAGTGAAAGTAAAAGGACTCTCAGTATAAGTATGATCAGTATGACGGGACCAGTCAAAGGGTTTTTCCTCAATTTATGGAACGATTCTCAAAATGAAAAAAGGAGTTGGTCAGCTGATTGATTTTATATTAGTAGTAATGTACATGACAGAGCAGGATGAACTCTTATTATTATTATTATCATCTATTTAATAATGTTTATGTACCAATGAACACTGAGCTCACCCCTGCGTTGAGCTGATTTACCAACAATTTGTTTGAAATGCATAAAGTTAAACAGGAGTCACCGTTCTTCTCAGTTTTATGTGACCGTATATTGAACCACCTTTAGTTTTGGACTGCTCTGTGGACAAAACAAACTCCGACCTCTGTGCAAACAAGAGATGGCACTTTAATTAGCGTACTCTCAACAGCGGTAAATGAATGAAGTCTTTTAAATAAACAGATTAATTTATAGAGGAAATAAATATTTAGTGGCGGGCTCCATCTCTTTGGAGTCATTGTTTTCTCTCTAATATAAACTGGGAACCAACTGGAACATGAGAGCACATTATCAGCTGTGATACAAGCACAATGGACAATCTAGTGCTAATCTTATTCATATAGCTCAAAGCCTGTTCCATGACCTGAGCCAAACTGAACATATGATACTGCCTTATCGCACGCTACACAAGGCGGCCTATTGTGGCGGGTCATAACCTTTCATCATTAGCATACAGCTGTGAGGCCGAGTTCCCGGACCGGCTCCAGCTCCAGCTTAATCAATATTCAAACACATCTGATCCAAACGTTTGCCAGTAAAGGGAAGAGGACGGACAGGTGGCAGGGAGGTGAACAGGAGACGGCTCAGAGACGTCGACTCGAGTGAATGTTGACCACGACCAAGCGGCGTTTAATGAGCCTGCAGTTGCTCTGGGACTAGATAAAGTGCTGGAGGCCATGCAGCTGCAGAACCCGCCGTCTGTCTGCCGTGCATTCCCCCGAGACTGACCCCCAGCCCGCCACAAAGGAACAAAACCCACTGCAGATTCTTTCTCCTCATTTCACCCGACAGGAGGGTCCCACCCCCCAAACCACCCCACCCTCCTCCTCTTCTCCTGGCCCTCCGCAAGTCATTCACTTCTTTGGATGTCTCTGTCTTTCTAAGGGAGGGTACGTGCAACACAAGCCTGCAGTCAGCCCTCTATTGACAGAGGGGGCAAGCGCAGGGTGAGGGCTTTGTTATTGCCAGGACCCCACCCTGCTGGCTTCCCCAGTAAACAGCAGGTTGGAGAGCTGCTGGAGGAAGATGTACCCCCAGGAGAGGCTCATCTCTGGGAGCCACAGGGGGGCCCCCAGGATGGAGAGAGAAAAAAAATGATCAAGCCAGCAAAGAAAAGCAGGGAAGAGGGGAGAGAAGGGTGATTAGCTCCAGTGCTGCCTAATCTAATCAGCATGCATGACTGCCCCACAGCATAGCCTGGGAGGGGAGGGAGGGTTGAGGGGGGGGGGGGTCATGTAGAGACCAAGAAAGTTTTGTCATTTGGAGAACTATGAAGGGTTTGAAGAGTTGAACTATTTGTTTCAGAGCAAGACCAGAAACAGACCACATGGGAAAGGTCATCCCATCGTGGCTGCTGGACGTCGTCACATTTCACGTGGATGTGACGCAGCTTAAAAAGATACAGATAAATTAACAGATAAATTCCCCCCCCCCCCCAAGGCAGTTCAATAACAAACTGAACTCCCAGTCAGAGTTTGCCCTGTGAGGTTGCTCCATACAGTTTGACTCTCACACATCAACACTAACACGTTGAAGAAATGCAGCCGAGGGCAACAACAGACGGGAACCAGCTGGTTCAGATGAGAAACAGAGCCCTGTCATAGCTGGATTCATCTTCAACAAACACCAAAACATTCATCAGCCATAGTCCACGATTTTCTGCTGATTGATGATCCACTGTGAGAGAGTCTCAGCCTCAGGTTTAATTCATTAGATATTGGTTTTTTTAATCGTTACTAAGTTAAATACAACAATTAATGACAATGATTTTGGGTCTTTATTCTAAATTTGAACCACAGTTTGAAAATGTGTGTTTTTAAAGCCTTTTTCCAGCAAAATTAGCAGGTAAACCTGGGTTTTACTCAGTTTTAAACACAGCTAAACAAGTTTTTTTTTCTTTCTGCTCAGATTGAGGACACACAACTGTGAGGACCGATGTCATCAGAGCAAACACACACACAGACATATGGGAAAGAAAGTGAACTATGAGCTGTTGTGCAAACTTCATCTCCAGGTTGTTGCTCCTGAAAAAGAGTCGGAGCCTCATTCAGACGTGGGAGGTGGGTCCACGGGCTGGTGGCTCCATGCAGCTGGACCGGGGCCCAGTGGGTTAAGGCCCAGCCACCAGACACTCCTCTCCCAGGTCTGGCTCCAGGAGAGGGCCCCAGTTTCCCTTCACCGGGCAAGGTCGCCCTGAGTCTGGTCCCTCCCCTGGGATCAATTTGCCCTGGGAGGCCCTACCAGGAGATATCTGCCCCCAACAACACAGCACCCAGGGCCACCATCATCCTCACAGGGGGGTCACTGTGACCGGGCCCCAGGTCATATAGATGGTCTGAATACTGACTGCAGCCTTTTCCATTGCCAGCAAAAGCTGATCTTAGTATGTTTTTTGACCAAAAACAAAAAAAAAAAAAGTAAAGTGTGTTCTCCTGCCCTGTTGCCCCGTCAGCTAACTAGGCCTCTGTTGTGTTCTTTGCTGACGGAAAACTAAGAAAACTAGAGACAACCACGCTGAAGAGGAGAAATGTGGAAGCTTTTTGGATGAATAATTGTGGATAAAGAGGGTAAAGCTGACTTCGATTCAAATGAGGCAGCAGAGGCACCGCGAATAAACGAAACAACATGAATCCAACAATGTCGTTTAGGACGCAGCTGGTTACGTGGGTTGAGTTTGAAACATTTAACCTAATTATGGGTTAGTTTCAAGTAATTTGAACATGATTTTTTTTTTTTTTTTGTGACATCCCTAATTCAGCAACAAAAGAAAGTGTTCATGAAAAAAGCCTCCCCGGCGTTTTTCTCTTCCTTTGTGTTCTGCGGACTTTTCCAGATCCGGTGAAACGGCCCATGTCCATAAAACAGAAACCAACTCGGACACACGGCTGCTTTTAATTCACTCAGAAAGACTTGGAACGGAAAACCTTATAACGTAATGTGACCCAGTTAAGATTTGTCTGAATTTTAAGACTGTCTTCCTCGCATTACGTCAATTTTATGACCAAATAAACAATCTTTAGTGTAACTAGATGGGTATTTAAAAAAAAAAAAAAAAAAAAAACACTTTGTGATTGGTTTAATTGGAGCACTTCCTGGTTGCTCCTGTAGAAAGTTTTATTGAGCACGCTCAGTGAGACAAAAGAACACTGTGGGGTGAAATAATGACCAAAAGAAGAAGAGGAAGAAGAAGAAAAAACACTTGTGAAAAACAGATGTTGCTGCTCTGTGTACAAGTGCAGCAGTTACAGTAGTCTGAAGAAATATGGAGCAAATAAACCAGCCTTGTTATCAGGGCCATCTACACTGGAGGATAACCACAGTGGGGCTTTGCTGTAACAAACTGTATTCCAGATGTTGGTCCCAGCCGGCCGGAGTCATCTGGTTTAACCTCTGACACAGGAGCAGCAGTTCAATTAGTGGATTTCACACTCCGGTCATGGTGACGTTTTGGTTTCCAGCGCACACTGATAGTGCCCAGGTCTGATTTCCATCGGCAGACCACTCAGCTGCGATATTTACACTCACAGACGCATTAAAAGTGAGTGTTTATTTAGGATCCGAATGCACGGAGAAGATGTGGATCATATCCTCCACTGAAAACAGCTCTCACTCCAGGAGAAATACGCTGACCAATCCCATAAACTGCAGCCTGGATCCTGGATTAATGACAAAAGCACGGCCATCAAAGCTCAGAGAGGCACGAAAGGCAGATGATGTGGTCTGCAAGAATGGGTTAGCAGTTAAACTTTTGGGTTTTTTTTTTTTTTTTTTTTTTTTTTGCATTAAACATAATCGCCAGCTGCATCATCTGCACCAGGCAAAAAAAATAATAAAATATTTAAAAAAAAAAAAAAAAAAAAAAAGGGAGGTTGGTAATTTTTTTTTTTTTTTCTGTTTAGGGCACAAGCAGAAAAAAAGACATTAAAGTTAAAGTTTTCCAAAGCATCTGTGCCGCCAGGCTGCCAAAAAACTTCTTTTTTTTTTTTTTTTGCATTTCTTGTGGCCTAAACGGAGGAAGAGGAGCGTTCTACAGGGTCGTGATGAATGAAGGCCAGGCTTTTATTTATTTTTTTTTTTAAGGGGCCAAACACGGAGCCCTGAGGGACCACGTGCACTGGCAGTGGCACATTAGCTCAAACCACTGGCAAACCCTGACGGTGGACTCAAACCAACCGCCATCTTTAATCCTAGTCACTCATCCAGTGATGACATAAGCATCATTAAACATCTGAAGCTCAGTTGCGTGCCCTTAAAAAAAAAAAGAAGAAGAAGAAGAAATGGCTCAAGCTAATTACAGAATATAGACTGAGACCACACAGTGGCTGCACTGCTGCTATTTCAGTTGGTAGTTAAGTGGCAACAATTCACCGAACTACAACTATTTAGCACACGCAGGTTTACAATGTTAAACTACAAGGAGCTGTACAGTGTTAAGAGAGAGCAACCTCCACGTGGAAAAAGACAGATCATATGGCTCTGATCTTTCCTACCACAATGAATCAGTGACTGAGGTTTGGAACAACAGGGCTTCATCGCTCATGAGCTCTTTCTATGAAAACTGCTGCAATAAAGAGAAATCACACATTGGAAAAAAAAAAAAAAAAAAAAAAAAAAAATCACCCAAAAGACATGGAGAAAAAGCAAAGTAGAGCTTTTCTAGTGCAAAATAAACAACACTGTCCTTGACTCTGGATACACAGTGGTCCAAAGACTTCATGCCTGCCCTCAGGAGACCTTTCTCTTTCACACACAAACAGTGGTTTACAGGTGAGGCCAGTTCTCAGGTTTACTGTTGAAACACAACACGAAAACAAGACAAAAATCTGTGTCAAAAATCTGACTCACAAAAGAAGAGCGACCTCAGACCTTCAACATGTCCCACGGACACACACAAGAAATCAGCAGGTGTTTGGGGTTAATGATGCTTTTCATGGGGCTTCGTAGTAGAAGCTTGTTCGGTCATTCTGCCAGAAAATCAGTTTACATGAGTCGCTGGTAAAAATATGAAACAGTATCTCGTTCAAGATTCTCATTGTTGTTTCTTATGTGATAGAAAACTGAGTATCTTTGGGTTTTTGGAGCTTCAGACGCGCAAAGAAACACGTTTTTTCACCTTTTATAGATAAAACAATCAATTCAATGTTTCATATGAGTCACATCTACTGGGTTTAATGCACATATTTGAAGAGAAGTGATAAATTAAAAAAAAGAAATTGAAATCTACAGGTTACAATTGATGCGTACAATCATCAGAGCTGAAGATCAAAGTGTTTGGTTCATTTTTAAGATTTTAAAATGTGAAAATCTGCAGCTTTTTATTGTTATGTTGACTGGTTGGACCTGTAGTGACATGAGTCCAACTTGCACCATTGTGCATTGTGAACTAAACCTGCATTGAAGTAGGGATCGACTGCGTAAAGCTGCCTGATGACTGATAAGATATTAGGGTCCTAATGTGCCTCCTTCCCTGGCGGAGCATCAGTCTGCTCGGCTTTGCTGCCACGAGTTTCCCCCTCACAACTACCAGTGCGGGCGGAAAGTCACAATAACTGAGTCCGAGCTTCTCCAACGGGAGCGTGTTTCTCTAACACTCAGAATAAAAGAGGAGGTGGTTTCCTTCGCGTCTCCGCAGCTACTTACGTGTAACTGCGCTTTAGACGCGTCGCCTCCGAAATCCACCAAGTTGACGGGTCCTCCTGCGTCTTTTCTGAGGTTTGTGCAGCTGCAGTCGAGCTGTCGGACTCGATCCTGACTTGATTTGGCTTTTCTTTTTTTTTTTCTTCTTCTTCTTCCTCTCCCCTCCTCCTCCTCCTCAGTGTCTCTTCTTCATCCTCCACGTTTTCTCCCGGACCGCAGAAGAATGAATGGCTGGCTCCGTCCCTCCTCCGCCCAGACAGACGACTGATGGGATGGGAGTGACGGCTCCGGGAGCTCCCTCCCCCTCCTCCTCCCCCTCCTCCTCCGTCCCCCTCTCTGCAGCTCATTCTGCAAACGATCTCAAGATTATCAGATCTTTTATTTAATGACACAAGATGCGGTCAAATACCTCCATTGATTTGTTATTGGAGGTTGTTGTTGAAGGTAAATTGCACAATAGTTACCCAACATCTGCAGTTAGTTGATAACATGAGAAAGAAATGGATGATTAAACATTAAACTACTCAACAGTGTAGTTTAGTGATAAATTGCTTCACTTTGACACATGCACCCAGGTTTAAAAAAAAAAAAAATTTAAAATCCAATACCCAACAATATAACACTCTTACTTTAGTGTTTATTTATCTGTTAAATGAGGAGTTTAATTCGTACTTCAGTACGTTGAAGTAAATGCTGAGCAGTGGTTCTCAAAGTGAGGTCAGGGGACCCCCAGGGGTCCTTCAGGAGTTTTCTGGGGCAACGTCCAGACCATAGACTGGATATAAAAGTGGACATAGACTCTGGGTCTGTGAAGTGAAGCCAATGCTGAAATGTCTTAAACCCTCATTCTCTCTAATGACCATCAGGGGGCGACTCCACTGGTTGTTAAAGAAGTCAGATTGTATTGAAGTCTATGGGAAAATGACCCTACTTATAACTTGATTTATTGCCCCAGTAAATGTTTTCCTAATGGGTTCATGGTCTCAGTCTCTAGTTTCAAGTCTTCAATACATGTTATTTTTTAAATGATGGTCCATTTAGAGGAAAATGGACCATAAAGCAGGGGATGAATTAAGGGGCGTGGCTACTGTGTGATTAACAGACTGCCATCAGCTCCACCCCTCACTCCTCCTCAGCTCCACCTTCTCCTCCAAATATGGTCTCTTCTACTTTCAAAAAACCAAGATGGCGACGACCAAATTACAAACTGGAGGCTTCAAAACAACAGTTCGCAAACCAATGGGTGACGTCAGGGTGGGTTGACACTTGGTCCACAATACTACGTTTTCTGTCCAGTTTAGCACCATATCACAAACTCTCCATCCCTACTACGTCAATGTTTCCAAAAATCTCACTTTTTGCCAGTACTGGGCCGGACTACAACGCAACTTGTTTTCAAATTAAATCAGGCTCAGCCTCTCTTACATATTCTCTATATATACACATATACATTCTCTCAGTATGTCTTTGGTCATGAGTTTCAACCATCTACAGTAATGAAACGTCTAAAAGCACAAATCATATCAGACAGGGGACCCTGGGACAAATTCTTTTCAAATGGGGGGCAGTGGTCTGATTTGAGTCAGTTTAGGGGTCCTTGATGTGAAAAAGACCCGCTGGAAATGTGATGTTCATTTTCAGATGGAATAAAGAAATCAAAAGCCAATATTTCTCAGACCGGAACGAGGGCCCCCTGAATGGGTCCCACGTAAGCATCGTGGGAATTACTTTAATTTCAAAGCTCCTGGGTGTAGTTGAAGTAGAGAGCAGAGATTTTTCTAATTAGAGATTCACTCTCCTTCATCGTCCAACAGAAAAGATTCAAAAAAGGAAAAGACAAAAGGAAAAAAAAAAAAAAAATCACGAACAGCAAATCTTTTATCAACCACCACAGCCCCACAGCAGCCTCTCCCACAAGACAGACACCGTAGGGTAATTTAAGAAGCTGCAGCTTCTTTAATGCTTTACCTTCTTACCTTATCAGTTTCTGAATTAGATTGTGTCAAGTATCCACAGATGGACACTGATGTTTGCTATTTATAACCTAAGCCTTAAGTTATGGTTTATCTAACTAATGTTATCTAGTTAATAACTTAAGCTTAGTTACAGTTCAGCTAATGCTAGTTAATTTATAACTTAAGCCTTAAATTACAGTTCAGATAACTAATGTTGGTAGTTTATAACTTCAGCCATGTTACAATTTTTTTAATTTTAGCCTTAAGTTACAGTTTAGTTTATTATCTAGTTCATAACTTTAGTATTAAGTCATACTATAGTTAACTAATGTTAGCTTGACAATAGCGCACCCTTTTATTTTCAGTGTTATTTAGTCATTTTGTTACCATTTGTGATTTGTAATATAAAATGTCAGATGATCTAATGTTGGCGAACATTGGTGCTCAGTCACAAGCAGCAAAACAATGGAGGATTAGCTGTTGCAGAGCAATGTTTTGACATGAATTTAGAGTTTATTATTTCATGAGGTTTGGTGTTTAGTTAGTCCTGTGTGTGTTAGTGAATTGAATAATGTCAAAATACAGACGTGCCCAACACCTAAATTTCCTGAAGCACAAGTCTGCACTGTTCTGGTCTCTCCTTCAGCCTGGAGAAACAGTTGACCCTCCTGTTTGTCGGTGTATAATTCACACACATTCAAAGTCTAACTTCCTCTTCACAGTAGGAAGTCAGTGATTATAATTGACCACTTTTGTCATAATGTGTAAAACAGTCTTAGCATGTTATTCTTCATCACTGATCACCACTCTCCCTCTGTAAAGACGAGCCAGTCACAGCATCACATGAACGTATGCTCCCTACATGTCTGATTCTCTCTGGAGCAGAGTCTTAACCTTTCCTGGGGGGCTAACAGCTGAGCCAAAGACTCGCTGCAGATTGTTCACATTCTGAAGGCTCAGTCTATTCAGGTCCAACACATCCATCTATATGCTGCACAGCAGAAAGCCATACTTAGCATTATTTCCAGACATGTGTCTATGCATGCACCATCTCCTGTTCCCTGTCTGAGGCCTTCTTTTGTAGCCAAACTCAATGGAAAAATATGGCGCCTGTTTGTAGAAGACATTGTGAGGAGGTGCAGCCGGCAGAACAGAAATGATGCAAAACAACAACTTTTGTATGTTCGTGCACGGTTTGCACGAGAGCAAACGAGTATGAATGGACTATTTTCAGATTGTTGTGACTGCGAGGGGAACAACTGGTGCCAGGACCTTGGTGCCCTCTTATTTGTGCTCCTTGGTCAGTCAAATGAGACTTGAATGGAGTGAAAACACAAGGAGAGTCTCATGACTTGGTTGGGGAGTTTCTGGCTAAACAACTCTGCAGTTATTGACAATAATAACAGCCCTGATGTGATACACCCAGTTCCTGGGATCATTGTAACTCCATTGACCATTGACCTTTGGGTTTGATGGTCAGACTGAAAGAACAAGAGTCTGCGGCAGAAATACTCCAGTTACCTCTAATACATGACTGATTACTCCAGTAAATGTGGGCTGACACACACTCTCTGTCTGGGGTCTGAGTGGACTTACTGAATACCCCGAGCATGTTTTATTTACAGCAGATATATAACTTTAGTTCTACATCATGTACAGACAAACTGAAAGTGTTGAGGGAGGTTTCACATGAATAAAACTGAATTATTTACAGGAATGCTTGGACTTAACAGAAGAAGGGCACAAAACTGAGATGGGATAGAAGTCACATTACATATAATTAGTGTATTAACTTTGACTTTTTCCATTGTATTTATGTGCATAAATAGTAAAACTATATTTTTTAACTGTTCAATGATATTATTAGGAGTGATTATAACCATATATTTGTACTTTTTTATTGTTATTGAGGTGTTTTTCAGTTCCCTGGAGCTTTTGTTGAATGAAGAAATCAGACTTATAGCAAAGACACTTCAAAACCAAAAGTTGGTGGAAATCCTGCCTGGAGTGTTTGTTTCTCTGCTCAGGAGCAATGGAGGTGGTTTGGTACTGCTTTAAATCACAGCCCACAAATAAAATATATCAATTCTGGGTAATGACAATGGTGCTGTACACCAACTAATCCTGAAAAGACAAGATATGCATCTTCAGAGCTGCAGCTGTAAAACTGTCAAAGTTGAATCAACACATCTTTGTATTAGACTTAGCGTGGTGTACCTAATAAACTGCCACTGACCAGCTAACATTACACAAATCACCCTGCTTAATGATTATTTGTAGTTTAGCTTCTTTAATTATATTTTGCTGATAATATTTGTGACCTTTTACTTCCACCAGCCAGTAGACATCAGTATTTTGTTATTAACACAATATCTGAGCTCCAGTGTAATAACTCCTCAGCTTTGTTGGCGGTGATCTGCACCACTTCTTTTTAATCACGTCATGCTCTGTGGTGGTCTCCCTGCACTGTGACAGAGCGCTGGGGGATTTTCTTTCTTTTTTTTTTTTTTTTGTTAGGTGTGATGAGCTGTCGGATCCCCCCCCCCCCCCCCCACCACCACCACTGTCTCTTATACAC
>CM076666.1:19416407-19464389 GCA_038496675.1 Rachycentron canadum
ATACTGCACTCTCTCTCTATATTTTGATATTTCTGCTTCATCCTTACTCACTTATAGCCCATTCACACTTACTCTATTTTTTATTTTTTTACCTTGTACTGTACATATTATACATCTTGTATTTATTATTTTATTTCACTATCTATATTATAACTCTTGAGTCTGTACATATTTCTAGTTATTTTTCTATTTCTCATTTATTGGAGCGCCTGTAATGAACCAAATTTCCCCTTGGATTAATAAAGTATTCTGCTTATGATTCTATTCAGCAGAATGTTATTCTGCGACAACATAAATAAATAAATGAATATATATCTATCTATATAGATAGATATATATATCTATATAGATATATATATAGAGAGAGAGTATTACTGTCATTATCAGACAGAAAACAGAGGCTGTAGTCATTGAGGATCTATACTTTTCTCTGCGTCAGTTTTCTGCAGCTCTGACGCTTTTTATGTCAAAAGAGGTTTGACAAGTAGTTTTTAAGTGAAGGATTTCTACTTCTATCTTTCACTTAAGCCCAAAGTTTTACTTTTATCAGTTGGATGAACACGAGCCCTGAGCCTCTTGTCAACTTGTCATATCTTTACGCTGTCATATCTCTAAGAGGAACTCACAGCTTCTTCACAGCTGAAAAAACATGGCACGAGGGTCGAGTGGACGTCAGAGCCGGGGAATCGCTGTGTTGATTCAGCAGAGGAGGGTGTTTGTCACTCTGTGAGGCAGACTTCACAAGTGCAGGGTGAAGTGTGAAAAACACACCAAAACCACCTTTGAAAAGTACAAGGAGGAGACGAGTTGTGACACCGCCGAGGTTGGCTGCTCATAATGACAGAGGAGGGGGGGGGGGGGATGGAATAACTTGTCAGGAGGGGCACTTCACCACAGGCCGGGTATGAGAAGTGAAAACGTGGTCTGCAGCCGAGCTGAGAAACTCACAGGCCTCGGTTTTAGGTGAATGCCAAGCTCTAGCAACATCTAATTAAATGAGCTATCCCATCATCCTGAAGCGCAGAGTTTTGATTGCAGAGTAAACTAACAGTACAAGCAAGTGACAAATTTATAGCCTCAGCAGGGTAAGAAGTGCTTTCTCAGAAATATAAAATAATCATGTGGTATACTGGCAGTCATCCATTACCAAAATCCCAGTTTAAATTCCATTTAACAGCCACTCTGGAAGAAAACAGTCGTTTTTTTAAAGCACATATACACATGTATGAGTTTATATAGTCACTCGGCAAGAAAACTTACAACAATCTTTAAAATTTAAGCAAATAACTGGCACCACGCAGTTGCCCTGAGCTGGACATATGGGTCGACTGGAAATAAATGAATAATTCAGGTGAATACGACCTAAAATCTAAGCTCATGAATTAAGCATCAAAGTTCAATCTGGGCCTTGAGAAACAATCCCAACTAAAAGGTGCACTTACTTCCTTTCTCCAAGTCTTAGATCGAAATAGCTACGAAGCTCACGGGTTATCCTCTGATGAAGAAGGTGTCATATGACTGAAAGCTCTGGGGGGAACGGGTAGAAGGTGGATCTTCTGAGTTTGTGAGGTTTTACCCTGTAGCTTCCAAGCATCCTTAAAGAAGAAGTTCAACAACTTGGGAAATAAGAAGCGTTAGATGAAGACACGTATCAGTCTCGTTTAACATCTGGTAAATATGAAGCTGGAGCCAAGTGGCTGTTAGCGTAGCTTAGCATAACTACTATAAACGGGACACAGCTACCTTTGTAATGTCTAACGACAGCTAATTGTTTCAGAAATTTACAAAAAAAAATTACAATTTGTGGTTTTAAGTGCCAAATTATTTCTCAGCCAGAAGCAGTGACTGTTTATTTAAATGTACATAAGTGTAAAACCACAAATTATTGTTTATACAGGTCAGTTTTTGCAATGATTAAACAACCAAGTGCTAATTAGAGAACGTTAGAGCTGCTTATTGGCACTTATTTGTCAACTATGGAACAAAGCCTGGGTCGTTTATTTTATTTTTTTATTTATTGTTTCCAAAAATCAAAATTCCCGTGAAAAATGTTTTAAATTTCCATTGGCTTCCTGTAAACATTATAAAAAAAAACCTTATCAAACACTAATCAAATGATCTGAAAGCTCAATCCACCACCACTGCACGTTACCTCCAGCTCAGTAAAGTTGTATTAAGTGATATTTTACTGTACAAAGGGCACAGACGAGCTCAGACCAAACTACGACACGAAGAACTGCATCGCATCTTTGGCCTCAGCGGTGACGGGTCTGATAATTGCGCCAAACGCAAACACATGTGTAAAAGGAAACAAGCCGCGGTGACATAACTAACCTGCTCAAACCTCAAATGGCTCGACAGCTCCACTGTTTATCCCAGTAACCAGCGGCGTTGTTTGCCTTGCTCAGCTGCCAATCACTTCACGGCAGCAGGTTAAGGGGTCACAGTCCACATTAGGACGGGGCCGCCCACTCTCTGCGGGGAGCATTTCCTGTGGTAGTCTGCATGCTGCTGCCGGTGGGAGGTCAAACACCAAGGGACCAGAGGTCAAACAGGGTGTATGTATTAAGGAAATTAGTTTCTCCCACTCAGACTCCAAATATGCAAATGACCCATTTGGAAGTAACTGATTTTTCCCTTTAGGATGCTCGTTAGAGCAAAGTCACTTTCCACAGCAGCAGAGAAGATATGTGACCTTAAATAACTTTATCTGAATCACCTCCACAAGGACGTTCATGGATGACTGGGCATGTGGGAGCTATTTCTGAAGCCAAAACATAAGAGATGTCTGAAGTCCACAAGAAATTCCTCACATTTTCATCCTCGAATCAGAAACACACTGCTCAGTCATTTAGCACCTACTCATTGTTAACTTCAAGGCAACGATGGTGGAAGCAACTGACCTAAAGAAAAAGACACTTGTAATTAGCTGGATCCTGTTTTCATTTGTTTTACAAACATTTCCTTCAAATCTTTCCTTCTTCCTTCTGTGTCGTTTCTGTTTTCACCAAGTTATTTTTTCGGGCATTTTTGTCGAAGTGACAACTCACATACAATACAAGTGGCAACCCACCATGATGTCACCCATTGGTTTGTGAATCCCTGTTTTGAAGCCTGCAGTTTGTAATTTGACTGTCGGCCATATTGTTTTTGTTTTTTTTTGTTTTTTTAAAGAACTTTTACTGAGCTAATAAATCAAGAGAGAAGTAGGACCATTTTCACATGGACCTATATACAACACAATCTGATTTATTTTTACAACCAGTGGAGTTCACTTTAGCATTGGCTTCACTTTACAGATCCTGAGTCTATGTTATATACAGTCTATGGTACAATATATAGTCACTTTGTTCATTCGACTGTCAATAGAAAAATAATGATAAGTGCAGTTGTAAGTTTCAAAATCTATCCAGAATCATGATGTGCGCCTCCTTTCACGCTTATCTGAAGTGCTGCTCTTCAGTTTATTGGAAGTTGAAATATAAAAATCTTTAAATCAAAATATTTCTCCCAGGTTAAACACAGCCTGATACAAGACATACAAGACGCCTGCAGCTTCTCAACAGCAGATAAACGAAGTGCAAATACCTGAAGCAGCAGGGTAGTAGTCTTTACAAATCAGCAGCATGTGTAGCTAACACCATTTACACAATCTCTTTTACAAACCTCTGAAAGCCTTATAGATCTGGGACACAGATCAATGTGTCAGTCAGTTTGTGAATGACATGTCCCACTGAGCTGCTGCTTTAGTTGTTGAGAAAAGAAAAGAAACTCAAATATTTTCCTTTAAAAACCTTCATGATCTAATTTAGATGCTCCACACTACTGGGTGATATAATAAATTGTCTTTTAGATAGAGCCATATATTAAATAAAATCATCACACATTAAAATAATCGCTAAAATGTGGTTTTTCTCCAAGAGATTCAGCGCAAACACAGTGTTCTTCAACGTCACCTCCATCTAGACCCAGGGTCCCCAGGCTCCCATGGGGCCTGGGTCACACCTGGGATCCTCATCTGGGAAGTTTATGGGCAAAGCACTTTTCTGGTAGTGGAGGAGCCTTTTGAGGAGGTAATCCACCACTGCGGGGAACTCAGCAGACAGATCCACCCTCTCCTCGGGATCTTTCTTTACATTAAACAGCATCACGGACTTCAGCGGATCCTGGAGCCTGGAGGGACTCGACTCAGAGCTGTTGTGGCCGGGCCGGGGGAACCAAATGTCACAACCTGGAGGAGAGGAGATAAAGTACATGAGCAGTTGTGGAAAGTACAAGTATTTCCATTTTATCCAACTTTATACTTTCACTCCACAGCATGTCAGAGGGAATTGACCACTAGAGTCTGGCTTCAACAGTCAGTCCCCATAGACTCCAATGTTAAAATGTCCAACTTTACAGCAGAAATAAACATGTTTACAGTGCTGCCAAGATGGCTACAGTGGAGCAGCTCACTCTGAGCTTCAAAACTGCTCTTAAGAAACCTGTGGGTGACGTAACGGAGGCTATGCCCATCTTTGTTGACAGTATTTGCTTGTCAAAGACAAAACCTAAAGCTCTAAACATTTTAGCTTGTGACCTCTTATTAAAAAAAAAAAAAAAAAAAAAACAAATACAGTAAATGAAAAAATGTTGCAGGCAACAAGAGGAAGAAAAAAGCACCTTGAAACTTTCAAGAGCCCAAAAGTGAGTGTCTTTAAAATACTGGTTTTGACTAACCAGCTGTCCATATTTCAACTACCAGCAACCAGCAAATGTGGCGTTGGGATTTTTGCCTCAATTATCAAAATAACTGCTGGTTAATATTATTCTTTTTCTTCATCTACCAATTGCTGAAGCTCTGGTTTGAGCAGAGCCATTAAAATAACTGAATGAGGGACAAAATGTTTCACGAAAGAGAAAAGCTGGTTATCAGGGCTTAGTTTTTCTTCTTTCCTCCCTCATTAATTATTTCTTGACCCCTCAGATTCATCTCCTCTCTTGTGTTGATCTTTACTTTCACTTATGGAGCATTTTTACAATAACATACATGTACTTTTTCTTGAGGATGCGAATCCTTCTCCCACTACTGATTAGCAGAGATAAGAAGTCAGTGTGTGTCTGTGCATATGTGCGCTTGATTTTCCACTTCCCGCTTCAGACTAAACATGCCATTATGGGCGACAGAAGATCCTGACCTGGGTAGCCAGTCAGCAGCTTCCAGTTTGAGGATCGAATGGCGGCGTGAATGGACACATTGAAGCCGGAGTTGGCCCAGGAGTCTCCGCTGACCACCTGAGCCAAAGTTAACTGATGCTCCCTGCCAGGACCTGCAGAGAGCACAGGACAGAGCTGATTGTGGAGGTCATTCATAGAAAAAAAATAATTAAAAAACACAGAAATTGCTGATCATGATGATATTAGACTACTACGGGATACAAAACGCCCTGTGAAAACAATACCGGTTGGTAGACTGGCACCAAATTTTAGCGCATACCTGCAAATTACAGTCGGTATCAAGTGAAAATAAATACATCAGTAAGAAAGACCTCTCTTTGTGCTGCCAAATCAGCAGCGAAGCAGCTGGAATTAAGTGGCTCAAAAATGGTTAAAAACAAAAACACATTCAAAACAATCTTCCTCTTTAAGACCAGAAATTGTTTTACATATGAATTTCCTCAAACACGTGGGACTTTGGGGTTGGAAGAATGTGACAAATATGGTGGTAGTGTGGTCGACTCAGCACCGGTCTTCTCCGTCTGCCAAGCACAATGAATAATTTGCCATTGCTGCAGTTGGGCAGATTTGAAAACAGTAAGCAAAGCAGGAACAAAGGCCACAGTTACCAATTGCCGTGATTTTACCACTTTCACAAGGCAAAAGTAAATAATTCATCCTTGTTCTGACGGTGTCCAGAAATCTCTGTAGCCTCCTGCCATGAGCTATTTCTGTTCTTACGGAAAATGTCTCCCAGAAGTGAGCACACATGTCTACGTTTGGCCTTGAGAGTATTCTCGGGTTCACGCCGCAGCTGACCCCGACAATATGGTCCTGATTAGACAGATTTGCGAGTAATTTCGGCCTCCTGACGCTGTCAAAAACAAGTATTTCCTCACATCCTTTGCATATAGACAAACCTCCACCCACACAAAGCCCACGCCCACGTGGGAGATTCAGACATGGTTGTTGCAACCACACGACAAAAGCTGCAACGTTGAATTCATCATCATTCCTTGATTATTACATGTGGGCTTCTTAATTGCTCTCACATCCATTAAGCTGGGCTGCTCAATGTGGCGCAATCCCTGAACCAAAGTTCACAGATCAGGCTTGAAAACCTCAAACCCTTGCGTAAGAATGGGGTGTTGACATTGTGCCAGATTCAGGTGTTCACCCTGTCATGTCATCAGGTGGGATGACGAACGATTTGGGCTTCGCAAACATCAGGGAGAGATTTATTTTGAGGGTTTAAAGAATGAGGCTTCGATCCCCAACAGACCCGCTGTCTGTTTCTTACGATCATTCTTCCCATGAGCGCCTCTGAAGAGGCCTTGCTCATCTGGACCCACAGCAGGAGGATCCACAAACAGGCTCATGGAGGAGGAGGGAGGCGAGGGGGAGGAACAGTGGGAAGAGACCCGGAGAGAGCAGTGAAATTGCTAGTAGGAGAGCAGAAGAGTGTGGAGGCGAAATTTGGGGGTGATTTAAAGCTTGGGCCAAGTCCAGGGTCTCTCGTTTTTGAGAAGTGAGAACTTCAGGGACCCCTCTGTGACCCATTTTAGTTAGGACCCCTCTTCTCACACTGTGCTAGATTCAGTGAAGAGCGATTATAAAAAGGGACTTGAAAGGAGAAAGCATGTAAAAAGGGACTCAGTCTTTTTATGAGCTAAATAGAGAAACCCGAAGAAGGAACAAGGTTCCAAAGAGAGGCCAGGTTAATAGGGAAGAGAGGAAGAAAGAAAAGAGGAATCTCAGACTGGAATGCACTAAAAGGAGGCTGGTTGTCACTGTGCTGGCTGACAATAAAGACTCAAACATAAAACATGAGGGTTAAGGCTTGTAAAGCGGCAGTGTTGTTCTTCACCGGTTCCTCTTATCAGGCAAATGATTGAAATGGTAATGACCAACAGTAAACTTAGAGCACAATTTGAGGGCCACTGGCTTAAGATGTATAAACACTCCGGTCTCAAGAATGTGATAAATCAGTGACTGGACTTTCCATAAACTTCATTCATCAAACGGGGGATATTTGGATTCGTTCCCAGTGGATCGGCTACTTCATAGAGATTAGAGGAAAAACAAAGTAAATTTCCATTAATTGGTACCAGATTAGCCTTAAAGTTTAACTATGCTACAACGATGGATGAAATTATTGTTCAATCTGAAAGGTGTCACTTGTTCTGATGAACCGTGAGAGAATATCACCAGACTCTGCAGTTCCTCTCAGCTTGATGAATTTGAGCATCTTTAAGCCTGTTTTGGTTTTAAGGCCTGACCTTTAAAGTTTTAGGCTATGTCCACACTCCAGTATAGTCTTTGTCTGGCGTCTACACTATGGAGACACATGGAGACTTGGAAAAGCTGTTGACCCTGTTATAGTTTGAAAACTCAGGGGTGGGGGTGAAGTCTGGACGGGAAAAAATGGAAATCTTTGACACCATAGACACCCACCGGTCCGACCGCCTGGATGGAGATAATTTATGTTTTAAGTACTTAGTAGCTTAAGAAACAGATATTTCCCTATGGAGTTGGTGGAGACTAAAAACAGAGCTACAAGGAGGGTAAATAGTGGACTAATGGTCAGAAGGACTCCAAAGGAATTATTATTTTACTCTGCGTTTGCTGGATACGTAAACACGTAACTGTTCCCTCAATATTAACCTTATAAGGGGATAATATGTCTATATTAATGCAAGACTGCAAGACTGCAAGTGAGCATCAACTAGGAAAGTGAGCTTCATACTCCTTGCGAACTGTCTGTTGGATGGTTGAATAGTTTTGTAAACCACACCCCCATTTCCTGTGTTGGATTACAAGGGTCTGCGTCCAACCAGAAGTTACAGACAAGTTGCTCGTCTGACCCTTTAAAGTGACCAGGGTTGTTATTCAAATATGAGACGGACACGTTTCAACCTCCAGATAAACCTAAAGAGGTGTGTGTGTGAAAGGCCTTTACAGAACCTTTATTGTGGATCAAAGACTGCACATCTGCTCTCTTGAGGACCAATTATGGTCCATCTGTGAAACATTTCAGCACAAAAATGTGCTCCTCCTTTACCTCGGCTATTTTTGAATGTATAACTAAGGTGCAGCATCGTCCACAAAGCCAGAAATGGTGGCCTCAGACCAGGACCCCAGCTACCTCCTCGGGGATGGCAGCGGTTTCTTTCACCTAATATTAAGTGGTTTAGACAAGAATGAGACCACACCAGTGTGTCTCGTAGCAAAAAAAAAAAAAAAAAAGGGCCAGTCACAAGACCCATTTCCTGGAAACCTCCCTGCAATCAGAGTTTAAACTGGACACACACACACACACACACACACACACACACACACACACACACACACACACACACACCCTGCCCTCAAATGTCAACGATCTCAGGCAGCACTGTTGGCTGATGACAGTTTCAACAGTGGCTGATTACATTATCAACCCTGTGTTATCAGCATTCCTCAGATGAAAACACAACACCACGTATGACATACAGCAGTCACAGCCACTAGACTAAAATCTGAGGAGAAAAGTAAAGTTCATTGATAAAATATTTTCTCAAACAATTCACATAATGGATCATAATCCAGACACCATGTGAGATCAGCCACAAACAGACACACAAAGATTTCAGACAGTCACAATAAACATAACGAACTAATGCAAGTTTGGTCAAATGTTATGTAACTTGCTATTCTTAGGCCCCAGTTGGTTTTAACTTGCGTCAATTGGATTCATGATGTCTGGTGTTTGTGAACACCGGCTCAAACAATGAAGCCTTGATACCTGTTGAGCCGAGTTGGGAAAAGAGAGAGAGAGAGAGAGAGAGAGAGAGAGAAAACGATAGAATTACAACATTAGCAGAAGAAGAGAGGTAACACACGGTTTCCCCTCAACTCAACATCCTTTATCAAATTGTTGGCAGATGAAATTATGGCTCGGAGGGTTTAGGAGATCGCACGTGTCTGTACAGCCCAAAAACATGCAGCTTAGGTCAACGGGTGGCTTTAAGACTTCAGGAGCGAAAGGTTGTCTTGTCTATATTTGTCGTCCCTGTGACAGATTGGTGACCTGCCCAGTGTGAGCTGGGAGGCTCCAGGACCTGGCGTCCAAATATACATGGATAATGGGATTTAAACTAGTGGGTCCCAACCTGTTGAGAGGTCACCAGATAATTAAAGGGATATAGTCTACGGTCAGGGGGATTGTGTAAGACATTGAGCTTCTTCCTCTGGGAACCATGAATGTCTGCACATGTGTCGTGCCAATCCATTTAAAAGTAAAAAATAAGAACATTCTCACACAGCTCATGACCTTTGGATATGTCATTGCTGCCAGAGGATAAGTCAGGAGATCACCAAAACCACTGGGATTCATCCTCTGGGGAACATTAACGGCTTTGCAAAAATGTGGTGACGATCCATCAGGTAATCAATCAGGTACATTTGGAGATTTTTTCAAAGGATATATTATGAAAACCGTTGATCTAATGGCGGCCGCAGGAAAAGTTTGATGATCACCAGAGTTTCTGGGATTCATCCTTTGGAGAGCATGAATGTTTGTACAGATTTTGTGGCAATTGCTTTCAAAGTAAAAATAACTTTTGGATGTTTCTACATTCAATAACAAAAACACTCAACCTGCAAACTGTCTGTGTTGTTAGTCAGGGGATCACCAAACTCATTGGAATTCATCCTCTGGAGAACATGAGCATCTTCACAAAATGGCAGGTAAATTTTGAGATATTTATAAAGATATGATGAAAACTATGATCTGGTTTCAGCCGCATGGAAAATCTCTAGAATCATCAGGATTTACCCTCTGGGGACCATGAATGTCAGATATTTCATGTGAATCCTAAAACAAAAATAAGAAAACACTCACACAGTCCAAAACTTTTGGATGTCTCAATCTCCAATAAGTATAGAGACATTTCACTTAAAACTGCAGATGCTAACCTGTCGTTGCAGCTAGAGGAAAAATCAGGAGAACACTAAAATCAATGAGATTCATCCTCTGGGGAATGTGAATCCATCAGATGAATTTAGAAATTTGTCAAGATCTGATTCTGAAAATCTGATGATCTGATGAAAGACGCAGGAAAAGTCTGAGGCTCACCAGAGTTACTGGGGTTTATCCTTTGGAGACAATGAATGTCTGCACAAAATTTCATACTAAACCAGTTGTTGAGACATGAATTGGTTTCAAATACTTTCACATCTATGGAACAGTCCTAGAAGTAAGAGTCACTCTGGTTGAACTGCTCATATATAAAGATGTAAAGAAGATTTTAAGATGTTTCACGTCAGGAAGGTTGAGATTAAATGCTCTATATGCATCATATTTAGACTGTGAAATACTCCATAACATCATATCTAGACTTAAAATCTGCAATTTCTCAAAACGTGGAAATTTGGGGATAATTTTCATTTGCTCCAAGACTTGTATCAAAAACAGGACACAAACTAGGTTTCCAGAGCAAGTTGATTTACATAAAGAAGTGAAATGATCTCAGACTGTTGGCAGGATTTGCTGCTCTGAATATGTTTAACAGTGAAGTGATGGGATCTCTGCAGCTCGGGTCAGCCAATGTTTGTATTTCGCAAGCTCCTATTTCAAAATTCATGTCAAAATTCTCTCCTCACCAGGTCTGGATGAGAGCACTCCAGGTACATAAATACACACTCAGACAACACAGGGCAGTTTGGGGTTTTCAACTTTGTCCAAAGAAGAGGTTCTTCATTCTTAATCTTATGTGCAGGGCTGAAACAAGTCATCTTCATCTTCTTTTTCAAGCTGAAATGCCAAATATTCTCTCGCTGCAGCTTCTGGAGTTGCTCCTTTTCATTGTTTAATATCATTGTAACCTGATAATCTCTGAGTTTTGGCTTTGTTGGTTGGAAAAACAAAACATCTTTTTGTGCTTTGTTGAGATGGGCACGATATTTTATAGCTCAAACCATTAACTGATTACATAGGGGAAAAAAAAAAAAAAAAAAAGCAATATGCAAGTTATATCCAGAGAAAAGCTGAACTTACATGGAGCGATATCATTGTATAGAGGGTCGATGTTGTGCAGCAGCTCCAGCCTGGGTGAGGCGAACCCTTTGCTGTAACATAAAAGGAGTGTTACTCTTCATATACACAACCAACACACACACACACACACACACGCACACGCACACACACACACACACACACACACACACACACACACACACACACAGCCTGACTCATGCACTGTAAACTCCACTGGGATCTGTAAATCTGAACCAGCTGGCTGATGTTCACCAGGCGGTCATATGCTCTGACCGCACTCCACCACAGAGAAAACGCACCGCTCTCACTGACCACAGTGTCTGATAACACAACTAAAATAACTCTCTCTCTCTCTGCCTCCTGCCTACTGTTCTGGTTTCACTTGTTTTTTGATTTCCAGAGGCCGAGCCGTCAGGCTGCTGCTGCTCTCTGTAACGGGCGAGCCAATTAAACACAAAATGAAACTTTAAAGCTGTCCAAACAAACAGCAGTTTGCGCCCTGATGTTGTTGTGTCGCTCACACGGCAACGCCAGCGGCCAGCGGTCAGCTGATTTGCGTCAGCCAATGGAGTCAAGTGGAGGCTGTGAGTAGTAGTTTGTGGTCCGGGCTAAGCCTTGATTTTCTGCTGGGGCTCTGCTGTAGCCCTCAATTTCACCTCCTTCATTGTGTCCACATTTAGTTTACAAATATAATGTGTCAGTCAGACAGGACTTGCTGACAGCTCGTGTTATGACCTGTGCACAGAATAACATGGAAAACTCACTTATCAAATCAGTTCTCCAAAAGCAAAGAAACCCAACTGCAGATGATTCAATATGTGACAGATAAAATAATTACAACATCTCAGGAACATTGCAGCATAAAAGGATTTGCAGCAAAACTAATTAACTGATCCAAAAACAGGCTTTGATAGTTCTGAGAGGCAGAGGTGGGGATGGAGAAGGGATGGGGGGGGGGGATCCAGAGGGATGGAGGGACTACTGATTTGTGTGAGAATGACTGATGGAATTTCCTTCTCTTTGAGATCCCAGTGCCACAGTAACAAAGGGCTTATTGAAGGAGCAGGAGCTCCTACAAGAAAAAGACGCTGGGTCAGGGAGACAGGCAGAGCGAGTTAGAGCGAGTGAAGGGGGGGAGGATCGGAAAGAGGCACAAAGAGAGGGCAGGCTGTCAAACTCCAGAGCTGGTATCGCTCACGCTGCCACCCAAGAAACGTTCTCAGCTGGAAGTTCAAAGTCCCCCAGAGCTGTAGAAAAAAAACCCAAAACCCTCCAGTCCGCCGCACCTGATTGTGTTCCAGACGTCGAATCCGTCCAGGGGCTTTGTGGTGTTGGTGCTGCCTCCTGCCAGGCCAACGAGTGTCGGCAGCCAATCAGAGATGTGGATCAGCTCGTGGTTGACGGTTCCCGGTTTTTTGAGTAGCGGGCTGGCGACAAACCCGACGCCCCGGACCCCACCTTCCCACAGTGACCACTTCCTCCCTCGCAGTGGCCAGTTGCTGCCGCCATACAGTGTCTGACCTCCGTTATCTGTCAAACAACCAGAACACAACAACTGATAAGGGATTTAAAAGAAGAATTTAAAATTAATTTAATAAAGGTTTAAAGAAAAGTCTGAGTCAGAACTGTAAAATAAAGA
Organism: Rachycentron canadum; assembly: GCA_038496675.1. Taxonomy (NCBI): domain Eukaryota; kingdom Metazoa; phylum Chordata; class Actinopteri; order Carangiformes; family Rachycentridae; genus Rachycentron; species Rachycentron canadum. Next base: position 19,429,280 of record CM076666.1, read on the forward strand.
CAATAAACTGTAAAAATGCCAAAATAATGAAATTACAGGCAAAGGGAAATTTCAACCTCGTAGAAATGCTACAAGAATAACAGGAGAACACCAAAGTCGCTAAGTTTCACCTTCTTGGGACCATGAATGGTTGTAAAAACTTTAATGGCAATCCCTTAAAAGATTGGAGACATATTTGAATAAAAACCAGATGTCTGAACCTCATGGTGGCGCTACAGGAACAACAGGGGAAAACCAAAGGCACTAAGTTTCATCCTCTTGGGACTATGAATGGTTGTAAAAAACTTTCACAGCAAATCCCATTGAAGATTGGCAAGCTATTGTGATAAAAGGGAGAAATCTGAACCTTGTGGTGGTGCTAAAGGAATAGCAGGGGCTCACCAAAGTCACTAAGTTTCATCTTCTTGGGAACATGAATGTTTGTACCAAATCTGATGGTCCAGTCTGTACCACAGTGGTGTGCTGCCTAACACTGCCAACCACAGAGTCACACAGTTGACCAGGATAAAAACAAGTGATCTCAGACATTAAACAAATACAGAAATGTTCATCCATTTGTCTCTGCTGGACAAATGCTGCTGCACAACATCCAACCATTACACAAGTGCACACATAGACGCACACACAGACACGCACAGGCCGTTAGACCGACTGTCATCATCACCAGTCAGCCGGTCCAGTACAAACACACTTGACCAATCGCAGCCAGCCAGGGCTCCCCTTTCAGCGTCACAGTGTCACGCAAGTCCGGGAAGTAGTCTGTGCCGATTCCCGAACCGTTCTGGAAAAGGCCGTCTGCTCTTTAATGCCTTTTCAAGCTGCCGTGGCTCTCTGAAGGTTAGTACTCTCCTTCCTAGCCCAAGCAAACCCCCCCACTACCCCCAGCCCCCACCCACCCTGCACACTCTCACTGCAGCTGTATCTATTTACTTACAGTAAAGCCCCGGTGGGGTCAGTTTGCACAAAATTTCATCATAAAGGAAGCACTTCAGGGCTCATTTGTTTCCTGTTAAGCCTGACACATGTGGGTCAACGATAACATCTTGACCGTGAGAGAAAATATAGTTATAAACCGACAGAAACGACCTATAAAGCCTCCGATGACCTCACGATGGCTGTTTTCAGTAAGAGATGACTATTCATTTATTTGAGGTTACGTAACGAGTGTCTTACATTAACACAGAGTCTTTTTTGAGTCTTTTACTTCAGCTTCAAATCAGCAGAGTCAGTGTCTGCGCAGCACATGGCTGGTTTCAACCCTCCGAGTCAGAGCCAAGCAACTGTGTGAAGGAACAATGAAACAGGCAACCTACCGCAGCCACCACCAGCATAAAGACCTCTCACTTTACTTTCACAGCATTGTTCCTGTCTTCTAATTACCCTTTAAAACCCCCCCAAAAATAGCCCTCAAAGGAGCTACCTACTTCAGATGCAATTCATTAGAAGTTCCACATGTGGAAAACAGTGAGTAGGCACATGTTTATAGATGGTGGTTTTAGCCTGGTCCTTGGCCTTATTATGGTCTCCACCAAAACATTTATGAGGTGGATATTTTTCAAGATTCAACAGAACTGAGACTCTAATGACATGAGACATGAGCCAAATGAAGTCTACCTTCCTCCTGTAGATCTTTACATCCTGCTCAGACCCGTTTAAACCCCCGTTAGGACAAACACAGCGAACACTGCCCTCCAGTGGACGCACAAGTATCACAGTATCAAGTTTAAAGCTCTGGTTCCTGGTGATATAGTTGCAGTGTTTGTTCACTGTGATAAATCAATACTGAAACTAGCAACTTTAAATGATCTAAAAGGAAAGAGTAACAACTAGACCCTCCTGCTGAGGAGTTGTAGTTGTAGTTGTTGCATAATATGAGAATATGATTTGTTGGCTAGTGTGTCTTCTTCCTCCTCTTCCTCCTCTTCCTCCTCCTCCTCCTCCTCCTCCTGTGATTTAGATATTAAACTTGGCCATATTGCAATTTCAATTATATTTCCATTAATTGTGCAGCTCTAGATTTAAGCCTCACGTTACGTTACTTTATCTGCACGAGTCATGATCATGTCCTGCAGTAAAACGTATTATCTAACCCTCTGCATTCATTTGATAAACCTGTCATTAGGCCGTCACCTGAGCTCCTCTTATCCCTGGAAGAAAAATTTAAAAAGAAGAAAACTGGCTTTGATGCTCACAGAACATGTGGCTCTCTCTCTGCAAACATAAAATGTAATTGCTCTTTACTTAGCATCCACTGATTTGGTTTCCATTCTGGCAAACTATAAAAGAATCCACTGGAAAAAAAAAAAAAAAGCTGTGGAAAACATAAGTGCGCTCCCAGAGTCCTTCACCTGATTATCTGTGTGTCTTTCTTTGTAGGTTTAGTTTAATGTTTAACATCAGCTCAGTGATCACCACACCACACACAGTCTGCCCTGGATAAACCTGCTGCTTACAGTGATTTTTAAAGTTATTTTATGCCTTTATTATTTGATTGGATAGTGCAGAGAGACAGGAAATGGGACGTAGAGGAGGGGAATGACCTGCAGTTGGGTCATAACCTCAGCTATCAGGTCGCCCAGTGTGTTTAACTATTGACCAGCTTAAGTGTAAAACATTCTTCTCCTTGCATTTCTTCTTACCTCATTACTTCAGTTCAGCTTTTCATTTAAGAAGTCGTTTCTGCCAGTTTGTGAAATAATCTGTTCTTATTTTAACCAGTTAGATTACAGTGGTTCATGCTAACTTGCTGACTAACGTGCCCACCTGACAACGCTCATTGTTTGTTACGATCTCCTGCACTTATTTAATAAATGAAATTCTTACACCAAAACCTTCTACTGCACTGAAGCTGCACCGATGTCCCTCATTGTAAGTCGATAAAAGACAGTGTGGTTTCTTTCATCCAGCAGGACGGAGACAAACCTGTCGAGAATACCAGCACCGTGTTGTCCCAAAGCCCTCGCTGCTGCAAAGCCAGGGTGATGTTGCCCACTGCCTCGTCCATGGCCGACACCATGCCGGCGTAGAGCCTGCGATGGGGGTCATGGATGAAACTGTAAGGGGCCGTGTAGCGCTCTGGCACCTGCAGCGGTGCGTGGACGGACTGCAGTGCCACATGAAGGAAGAGTGGCTGAAAGAGAAAGAGGAAGTATGAGAAGACTGACTGTTGTAAACACCAACAAACAAATGATCTCAGCTTCTGTTTACAGAGGCAAGAGACCATTAATTACTCTGATTACAGAGGGATGTGAGATTGTGGGTCTCCTTATTCCAAATGTCAAACAAAGTTTTTGTGAAACTCAAACCTTCACTGGGTTAAAAACAAACAATTCATTTCCACACTTGACACAGACATTTCCTCAGAGTGAGTTAAGAGTCTAAAAGACAACAGATGTCCTCTGTGTCCACGTCTGCTGGTGTCTTCTATTTCTCGACTAGAGTTCATTGGATTATTCAAACCATTTACTCGTCTGCATGGTGACTGTGTGTGTGTGTTACCTGGTTAGAGTTGTGTTCTTGGATGATGCTCGTGGCTCTCTGACTGAGCAGCTCAGTTGAATAGAGTCCCGTGTATCCGGTGGCGACCTCCTCTCCCTCCCTCAGGTCCAACGCACAGCGAGTCAGGTTCAGGGCAGTGATGGGGCTGCAGCGCACGTGGGTGTAGTAATCCTCGCTGCCTGTCAGGTATCCTGGATCAACACCAATACACACCCTTCATCTCAACAGCAAAGCTTATGGTGCGGCCACCGAAAACAAAAGCCACCGAAATGTTACTTTAGATTTGATTTTCTCTCTCTCTTCTTTTTTTTTTTTCCAACTGTTTTTGAAATGAAACGATAAAGTAAATAAAATGAAGCAAAGAACCTTGTATAAAACCTCTGGGCTTCTTTCTTCTCCTGCAGTTTATATACATGTATTTTTCAAGTTTGATGTCCTTCTATAATAAATAAACCAAACTAAAGAAGTATCATCAACTCCCACTGCATGTTTAGAACATGACTATGTGATTATCCTATTTGATTATTCTGTGAATTTAAAGTGTCGCTGTTGTAAATGTAAATGTAATATTCATCAAAAGGCTTCAGGTTTCTATCGAGGAAATGATGTAACTGTGTTGCTTATTATAATGAAGATATTTATGCTGTGTGTGACCATTCTTCTCTATACTAACATTGTGTAACGAATGATAACCAATTTAATCAGAATATATTATTGTTACTGACACAAATTTACAAAAATCAAGAAAATAAAGTTCTATTACTTGTATATTATTACTTGTGCTGCTGTGATACAGTAAAGTTCGCTGTGCAGCAGTGACTGTAATTGTAATTCAATTCATTTTACAAACCAAAATATGTGTCAAAGCCTCGGCGTGTGGGCAGGCAGTCCTTCTTGTACATGCCCAGGTGCCACTTGCCCACCATGTGCGTGGCGTACCCCGCCTCCTTCATCAGCTGGGGCAGCAGTTTCTCATCCAGGGGCACGCAGTAGGGCTGGCAGGGCCAGATGATCTGGTGCTGCATGCCTGTGTGGATCTGCAGATTTAAAAAAAAAAAAAAAAGGCACCACAGTGTGAAGAAGGAAGCAACAGGCTCTGTGGTGACACGATGACAAAAAAACAGAAGTTCCAAAATAAGTGGCGCAACTTTGTGCTTCTCTTCTATTTTCTGTCTGCATCCAAATTAGATTTTTTTCCAACCAGGTTCTCAAACCACTGATTGACCTTCTCTAAGGTCAAGGTTTTGCTAACGATCTTGTTTTGTGCTCATTGTGATCAAAAACCAAATGTGTAGCCGTTAGGTGTCTCTTCATGGCTGCCACAATAAATAATAATGATAAATAAATAATAACAATAATAATTATTATTATTTATATAACATTTTTCTCATCAGTGTTAAAAAGTGCTTTACAGTTTTAACAGACACTTGTGATGCTGCTCATCTTATTTCAGCAGGTAGACTCCTCCATAGTCTGGGGCTCCTATAGCAAAGGGCCAGTCACCCTGAGTCATTAGAGGAGACCTGGGTTTAACCAGCAGAGCTTCATCCACCAACCTGAGTTAATGTCCAGGTTCATATCACAGGTCTATAATGTAATTTGACATTTCACGCTTTGAATGTGGTAAAAACAATTTTAAAATCAATTTGAAATATAGGCGTAAAGTCAGTGGGACATCTGAGCAGCAGCGTCCTGAACCAGTTCACAGAATAAAGACGGGAATGGCCTGAATTTTTTGATTTGGACGACATTCTTCAATCAATGTCAATGTTTTCGAATTTCTTATTCATTTACGAGGAAGGCTGTTGTTTTTTTTTACTTACTTCAGTGAAGTGAAGTAATAAAAAGGAAGTTTAGGTTTCGTTCAAAGATGAATTCGCAGGCTGATAAGAGGCAACAACAATAAAAGCCCAGATTACACATTATATTTATACATGATATGAAAGTGTTTGTGTGTTGTGTGTGTTAAAGACGGGAATGGTCTGACTTTTTTGATTTGGACGACATTCTTCAGAGATCTGCAGCAAAAAGATCTCCGGCTGTTCGCTTCATGTTTTTGGACAAGCAGACAAAGTGTGAAGCAGGTTAGTGGAGTTTGTTGGACCAAATTATCGTGACGTTAGTTTTGTCATCATTTAATTTTAGGACAAAATCCAAAAGATGTTATTTCTCTTTCTATAGATATTGAGTCTCTTTTGTTTCTCATCACATGTTCATTTCATACTTTTATTACTAAGTTTGAGGTTTTAAATAACAAGCCAATAGGACTTTTTGCTTCTCCCTGCACTTTATACTTTCTTGTGATTTTCTTTTGCATTTAAACTAAAACTGATTGAGGTGATTATTGTCACCTCCCTGTAAACTGTGATTCCCTTCAGCCTGGTTACAGGGATGTGAAGTAATAGGTGTATGGTCATGTTTTTAGCAGCTGCAGCAGTTTTAAACAGTTGATGGAGGTTTGACGAGCCAGATGTTGCTCCACATCTGTTTGTGTTTGTGAAGATGTCGGCGGGTCTCACCTGGTACCTCCCGGTCATGAGCTGGTTCCTGGACGGGGTGCACAGCGGCTGGACGTAGTAGTTCTCCAGGCGGACCCCTCCGGCCGACACCTTGTCCAGGTTCGGGGTCCTGATCTCGGAGCTGTGGTACCCGACATCGTACCAGCCGAAGTCGTCGGCCAGGATGAAGACGACGTGAGGCTGCCGAGCCGCTGAAACCGGACCCCGGCTGAGAAGAAACACGATCACGAGCAGCGAGTCCACAAGGCGCCCGTCGCCTCCCATCGTCGGGGTCGGACCCAAACCCGCCGCCGCGCCCGAGAGGAGTCGTTAACCGAGCGGGGACCACGGCCGAGCTGAGGCCGAGCAGGGCAGCGGGTCACCGGGCGTCTTGACGGTGAATCTTCGGTGATAAGTTCACGAATAACACAGAAGCTGCATCGGGACGCGGTTGTCGGTCACTTCCCTGTTTCACATGTTGAAAACACTGCTTCAGGCTCGGCAGCCAATCAGGTGGCTGGAAAAACAGCCAATCACATGCGAGTACGGAAGCCCAGTCCGGTCAATGTTTTCGAATTTCTTATTCATTTACGAGGAAGGCTGTTTTTTTGTTTTTTTACTTACTTCAGTGAAGTGAAGTAATAAAAAGGAAGTTTAGGTTTCGTTCAAAGATGAATTCACAGGCTGATAAGAGGCAACAACAATAAAAGCCCAGATTACACATTATATTTATACATGATATGAAAGTGTTTGTGTGTTTGTTTGTTTGTAGTAGCACAGTATCATCAATGAAATTTGAGAATTGAAATTGAAAATCTATTAAAGTCAGTGAGGATTCATGCGACTAAACAACACATTCAGGAAGCTGATGTTCAGAGGACAGAGGAAGAAGAGAGACAAACACCTAATACAATACACTGCATTTAATTATCAAGGTATCAATGTACACCAATGTAATTACATATTAGTAAAAAACAGATTTATAAAACAATCTTTGTACAAGTTTGCAAACGTTCTGTTTCTTGCGTTATTGGTGTTTCTGTTGTTGTGCGTTTGCTGGTTCTGGTGTTGTGTTCCTCTCAGGAAACGCAGCAACATCATCTCTGACTTTCAAATAAACACACAGAGCTGATTTGATCTGACCCTTTGTGTTTGAAAATCAATCATTCTTCACAAAAAAAAAAAAAAAAAACAGGTTCAAGTGTTGAGCCATAAACCATTAACATCCATTCATGGAATTACAAAAACGTCAATTACTCTTCAAAACACTTTAAGACACTGTGGTGCAAATACTTCACATGACAGTTATTATTTCTCAAAAGCACATTGTTAAGACCACACGAAGAATCTCACGTCTGTTCTGTTTTCAACCACGACAGGACAAGAAGAGGAAGTTGCGAATGTGCCTGTTTTTCCCTGAAGTGGCCACAGACACAAACACCTCAGCACTGGATTTCTTTCCAAAACAGCTTTTTCCCTCCCGTTCATAATTCACACTAGGGTTGTTCTTCATTTAGCTGCTGACAAACTGATACAGAACAGTCCATGCTTATGCTTTGCTCTTTGCTTTCTTCTGCAGCCGGGTCCGCGTGGGCTCAGTGAGGACCAGGGGCTCCTGGATGACCATGGCGGGGTATTTCCTCCCCAGCAGTTCCACCTCCACCTTCTGGCCCACGGAGCACAGCTCCACGGGCAGGTAGGCGAACGCCAGGCTCTGCTGGCTGCTGTAGCTGTAGGCTCCGGACGTCGTGTTGCCGACCACCTGATGAGAAACACCGGAGACACTGAGTCACAGCAACCACAAGATAAACCAAACACAACCGGATTCGGTCAGGAAAGGGCTTTAACGGTCGCTAACCTTGCCGTTGTGCCAGATGGTCTCGTTGCCCTCAGGGTCGATATCATCCGTATCCAGCGTGAGATAGGACAGCTTCCTCTTCAGGCCTTTAGCTTTGATCTCCTGGAGGGCGGCTTTGCCAATAAAGTCAGCGGACTGGACTCAGACACAAACAGTGAACATTCAGGTTATTTGAAAAGTGGCGTCCGCTCCCCCACAAGACAAAAGATATCATAAATTATTATTATAAATATTATTTCTGATGCTACAACAAACAAAATTCATAAAGCCTAATTAAATGCTAGTTCTCAGTCCCCTCGTCTGTGATTGGAAATGCACGTGCAGCTCATTTTTGTTGTACATTAAAGCAGGAAAATAGAACATAAAGCAGGTCACTGTGGGCGAGCGAACACCGAATCACAGCTAAAAACAAGACGGATGGTTACCTTGTTCAGTTTGATGAAATAATCCAACCCAGCCTCCAGAGGATTGGTGTCACAATTCATCTGTAAAAGGTCGACAAAAATCTCCTCAGCAAAATGTTAGACTGTACTGTTGTACTGTGTGTGTGTGTGTGTGTGTGTGTGTGTGTGTGTGTGTGTGTGTGTTTGTGTACCTCAGCTCCCCAGCCCCTGAAGCCTTTCTCCAGCCTGAGGGAGGACATGGCGTAGCTGCCAAAATTGTCAATGCCTTCGTCTTTTCCTGCCTCCATCATGGCCTGGTACACGGCCGCCATGTTCTTCTGGTCAATGTACAGCTCCCAGCCGAGCTCACCTAAACACACACAGTCATGACACACACACCATCACCATATGATTTACCATCTGCCTGCGTCGCTGCACAGCCCAAACTTAACAACAGTGTGGATCTTACACCCAGAACCCCTTTATCTTATGGTCTCAAGTGCTGCTGTTATTTCTTCTTTTTCTGACTTTTCTTAACTGAATATCTTACTGAAGAATATTCTCTTTTATTTTAATGAGAAGGAGACAAGGGAATTTGTTGGAAAAGTGCCCAGCACCAGTGTAGGAGATCCTGATGGCTCGGACAGGAACGCCAGCCAACTTGATGGACTTGCAGTGGAGAAATTTAAATCCGGCGTCGCTCATGTCCTCTTCTGTCAGCTTCTGAAGGACTTTGCGTGAGTTGGGACCTGCGATGCCCAGCACACCTATGTCCTCTGTCACGTTGCTGATGTCGACGTCATATCCGCCCTCTACAGCCTCTGTCTCTATCCACCTGAGGCCAGATCAAAAGCACAGAGCAAATGGAAACAGATGAAACTTCAAATAAGGTTGATAGCGGACAAATATACAAACAGAAGGGGACTCGGGTCACGTCTGCTCTCTGTTAAATACTTGCTCAGTGATGTATCATGGGAATGTGATTTCTACCTGATCGACGCTTTACTTGCAGCAAACAAGAAAACCATCAGCAGAAAGTGGTTAGAAACTGTGTTTCAGCTAATTTGCATGTTAATCAAAGGTGTTATGTGCTTCATTATATTTATTTTTCACAGGTTAATTTTAAATTCTTCATCTGCAGTACCGCCCCTTTACCACTTGAGGTCGCTGCAGGATATGAAATTGTCCTCGCCTCCCTCTGACTATGGCAGAGTTGGTTTCAATGAAGGGATGGGGATGACTGATTTGATATCCTGCCTCCTGATTGGAGCCAACAGGGAGGTGTTGTGTTAACAGCTGCTGAGGGGTTTTACGTTTCTGCTGAATAAAACAAGACCGTGAGAGAGTTTCAGTCTGCACAGCGAGAGACTCAACTCTGACCTGGGTGTGTGTGACTGAGAGCTGAGGAGTGTTTGTTTCTCTTTTTTGCATCACATCCTCAGTGAGACTCACATATTCAAACTAGATTATGCAAAAGCCTGATATTAATGTGCCGAAGGAATCTTGACAGTGAGGATGGGAGATTTGTGGCAGAATGTGATGTCAAATGTCCGTCCATTATAAAAATGTGTTGACATGTTGTTTGACACACTCAAACTGTTTAAAAATGTTGGAAATGGAATAAGAAAGTGGACATATTTCTACATGTCCTGAGGGATCGTCTTTCAGATTGACTTTTTCGGAAAAGGAAGTAAAAAGTGGCTCAAACAGCCTCCATCAGTGTGTCGGGCATAAATCTGTCATCCCAGCAGGTTCACTAAAAGCTGCAGAGTTTACAGTAACAGAAGAGTCCACGTTCACCAGAGTGAACACAGGGGCTTTAACCCACCTGATCTGGACTCATTCCTGATACACATTTAAAAAAAAAAAAAAAAAAAACATCTGGCTTTTGTCAGCGATGGAAAAAGCCACAATCTGCAGTCAGACCTGGGTCAAACGAGTCTCCCAGAAGATGCAGGTTTCTATCAGCACCAGGGTGAACAGGCTAATTTACCGGTCCAGCACAGGAGAAATACCACGGCTACGCAGTGAAACAGTGGCCTGCAGACATGAAGCTTTAAAAACACACAATCTGTGTGTGTGTGTGTCTGATACTGAGGCGCTGGCACTTTTGCAGGAGCAAAAACCCGGGGATGAGGCGTTTTACCAGTTTGTAAAGCAGTTATTATCTTATTCCTCCTCCATTTTGTCTGTGACTTCTAAACTACTATTAGCATTTAAAATAGCATATATATATATACACTAATGGGTCTTTCTTCCCAACTGCCTTTTTCATCTGTCTATTGTGTGTTTTTAAATTATGTTACCATGTCAGTTTTCATTTTTTAAATGACTGTTTATTGTTTATACTGTATATAACTGTGCATTGTGTACAAGTAGCAAGGAACTTTCAGACTCCTCTGGTACCAGATGTTGAAGCTTCACTCATGTTCTCCATAGACAGTGTCAGGTGGTTCACAGATGGAGAACTTCTACAGCTTTGATGGGCATGAAACGCTCTTAGTGGAATCTGAAGCTGCTAAAGATAAACTAGAATTACAGCCTCCACCAGCCGCTCCGGTTGCACTGAACCCCTGACCCACATTAAGGCTCCTCTACTTTTTCATACCTTTGTGTTTTTCCTTATGACTCATCAGCTCAACTCTCAGCTAATGATATATGTCACCCGAAGACTCAGAAGAGTCGCTGTCAAAGATGGAGGATGACTTCATTCATGGGTTTATCACTGAAGTCGGTGTCACACAGACAAACTGAGCACTGACCCCTTAGTTTAAGGAGAAATTTCTCCAACTCAAATCATCGCGGAGCAATAAAGCTCTAAAGACAACTTGATAGACACAATCCATGGCCTTAAATTCTTGATCTTGAGTGGTTGCAGTGACTTTGAGGTTTGACCTTTAACTACCAGATTCTAACCAGTTCATTCTTGAAGCAGAGTGAGTATTTGTGCCAAATATGAAGCAATTCCCTCTTGATGTTACTGAGATATCAAGCTGAAAAAACAAACAAACAGTGCAGCTGCCAACCTTGGCAGCTCACCAAGGCGTGGGCATAACAACTGTGTTTAAAGTCAAAGGTACAAGCATGTGTAAGATAACTACAATTCCCATGGTGCATTCTGATAAGATTAATTTAGTTTTATAGAAATCTTCATCATAGCCAATTTAAGAAACATTCATTCATGTTGTGCTGGTGTCATGTAGCCGTGTGCAAGTGTGATTGTGCATTTCACCTGAGGTCGTGCAGTTCTGACCCCGAGCCAGTGATGAGCAAGAACTCCCCCGGTGTCAGCTGGGTAATGGTGACCTCAGCATAGACTCTCCCAGAGGGTGTCAACATGTGGCTGATGTTCGTGTGGCCCACCTGAGGACACACAGGGGAAAACAGAGGAACTGTCAGGTGGTGCGAGGTGGAGTGAGTAGGCCTCAGGAAGCTCCCACTTCAGTACACGTGCTCCACCTTGGGCATGGTGTTAGCAAAGAGGCGGTCCAGCAGCTTGTGCGAATCCTTCCCCTTCACCATGAACTTGCCAAAAGGCGTCAGGTCGATCACGCCGACCTTCTCCATCACCAGCCTGCACTCCCGGCCAACAGGTCCAAACCAGTTGGTGCGACGGAAACTGGGCCTGAGTTCAAGCACAAAATAAAGGACTGCTTTATATCTGGAGCCATTATCTAAACCAGGAGTCACTTTAATTCAACCACTTTTTTTATTGGCTGTTTATTATGAGCGTGCATAATGCAGCACTGGTGTATGAGTATAATGGATGAACAATGTTCTAAGACAAAGTATGGATATAATAACATGTTAATAGGACCAAGGCTCTACAGATGTGCTGCTGGCTCTGTGAGGCTGCAACGAGCTCAACGTTTGCTAATGTCTGCAAGAATTACATTTGTAAAACAGGGTTTCCACAGGGTTTTTTCAATCCCACACAGACTGCAGCTTAACCAGGGTAACCAGCAGGGAAGATTATTTACTATTACATTACATTTTCATCAGCACTTCTCTGTTGAATCTAATCATCCTTTTGTATTATTTTTATTATTATTATTTGGGCCATTGGAGAGACAGGGAATCTTAAAGACATAATCACTTAATTTACCACAACCTGGAAATGGATAAGCAACACAAGACAGATTGATGGATTTAAATTCAATCCACAATTCACTGTTACACAAATGTGTAACCAGGGGGCGCTGTCACGTCACAGCAAGAAGGTTCAGGGTTTGAACCTCGGCCTCGGGGCCTTTGGATCCTGTGTAGGTTTCCACTGGGGACTACTGTCCAAATCTGTGACTCTAAGTTGGTTGTAAAATGGTTGTTTGTCTTTATATGTCGGTCCTGTGATCGAATGGCGACCTGTCCAGGGTGAACCCCGCCATCACCCAATGTCATGGACCCTGGAGGATAAGCCGTAAAGCTAATTAACGGATGGACAAATGTGTAACTGTTGCCACATTGAAAAGAAAATATTTAGACTTTCAAATACCTTTCAAGGCCTTTTTTATAGTTTTAAGGTGTTTCAGGACCTGCAGAAATCCTGTAAAATACTGAAGTTTAGCAGCTTTAATGTTGACCATATTGAGTGTAGGTGCTATATGCTAATTAGTGCTAAACCCAAAGGTCAGTTTTGGCTGATAAATGTCAGACAAGGGTACAATATTCCCAGGGGAACACTCACACTTGTACCAAATTTCATGACAATCCATCCAAGATATTTCATTAAAATACAAAAATGTCTGAAAGCCTGTTGGGTTTTCATTAGGATTCATCCTCTGTGGACCCTGAATGTTTGCACTAAACTTCACAGCAATCAGTCTCATAGTTGTTGAGATATTTCAATCAGGACCAAGTCTGTGAGCCGACGCTGCGGCTCCTGGAGCTGCACCACAAACGGGCCTAAAAATACAGTCTAGTAGAAACTGGGGAAGCTGCGCAGTAAGATTATGACTTCTCTGGCAGGGAAATTTCTCTGTCACACATATGAGCCAAGTATGCAGCTACCAAGAAGTGCCAAGTGGATCCTCTACTTGAGGTTTGGTTCGAGTCCAAACCCTCTGACAGTGTGGTGCTTTAAAAAAAAATGTCATGGTGCGTATTTAGAGACTCAGATTTGGTGAAGCTCTGTCTAGTCAGAGTTATCGACCGTTATCTGCTGGGAGGAATCTCTGCTCTGTGTGGAAATATGTGTTTGTACTCTTCTGGATACCTCCAATATTCACTGAGAACACTGTGTCCTCTAACATTTATTCATGCAGTCGGGCTCCTTTCTGCACACAACCACCAGATATATATATATTATATATAAAAATAAACAGCAGAGACCATGAGAACTTCCTTCACGATAGTGATGATAGTTTTTCATAATGTGAAAGTGTATGTGGCCTGGATCTGGTCCAGGTTACATAATCTGGATAATTAGAGTATGTAAACATCAGTTAAGCAATAAAATGAAACACAGCCTTGAAGGAAAAGCTGTAATAGCAGTCAAGGAACACTTTCATCTAATGATCTCTATTGTTCAGATTCAACATGTTGTGGTTATAGTAGGCACCTGGCCAATCAAACACAGATGTGGAGGAAAAAAAGTTTCATATAAATCAGAGAAGACACGCATATAGTTTAAGATAGAGACGTAACAAGTAACATATACTGAATATATCACTTTGATAAACATCAAAAAATAATATTCAACAATGCATATTATTCTGGTTTGGTTGATTTACTTTGTTGTTATGAATTATGGGTGATGTTAATATTATTGAACCATGATGGTGTTTAAAGAGGTATTTTTCATTTTTTATTTTAATTTAATATAACTAATTGAAGATGTTGTGATGGCCATTGTTCTTTTCTGCACACTTCATTGATTATTGTTTCATGTGAAGACTTCAACTATTCTGAGTTATTAAATAAATTATCTTTTTGGCTGCTGCAACTGCTGTGTTTTCCATTTTGTCATGACCTTAAAACGCTGTTAATTTATTTCATGAAGTAGATAATAGGTAAATAACCCTAAGTTAACCAAGCCAGCTTCAAATTCAGGAAATGAAGCACATCTTGTCTAACGTGACAAAGTTTTACTTGTATCCAGTGTTGTCTCCAGGTTTGTAGAACCAGTGAGGTTGTTCCCATCCAGCGTGGAAACCCATGGATGCTTTGTCCTTCAGGAGCTCGTAAACGCCGCTTGTTCGGATGGTTGGGCGGCCGGCGAAACGCTCTTCTTTAGGGTAACCAACTGGGGATAGCGAAGAAGAAGTAAAAGGTTCAATGGCAGTAAAAAGAGAGGTGTTTTGCTCGATTAATGCCCGATGCTTGTATGTTCTTCTTACCCACGTTGTTGAAGCCGTAGGATTCTCGAGCTTTGGCACACAGGAAAGGTACGTCGGTCCATTTGCCGTAGCGGTTCGGGTCGCACTCGATCAGGTCGTAGGGAGGCTCTCCATTAACAATCCAGTCACTCAGGAACTTACCGATACCGCCGGCATGGATGACGCCATACCTGAACACATAATGTCCAGACTGAATTTACTGTCAAGAATCTCTCTGTTGTATTGATGTTTAAAAGACGTAAACATTAAAAACAAATTAAGAAAAAAAGACTAAACTAAATCCGAATGAACTCTGGGGCGAACATTTACCCAAAGCCGATGGCAGTCCAGTAGTTGCGAACTCCCTGGTGTGGTCCCACCATGGGCAGCAGGTCAGGGGTGTATGTGATTGGTCCAGACACAATGTTGATGATGTCAGCCTTCTTCAGCACAGGGATCATCTCCATGGCCATCTCCACGTGCTCCATGATCCTGTCAAGGTCCGACTCAAACAGCTCCTTCCCGAACCCTGCACCGGCCACACAGGACGCAAGTTAGGTTAAGAGGAAATCGATAACCTACAAGAAACGTTTCTTAACGTATCGACGAAGCCTCAGACCTGGAGGTACGCCCTCTCTGACCCAGGAGTCCTGCAGCACCATCTTCTCCATCTTTTCATACGGACCGAACAACAGACCGTCTCTTTCCTGACGCAGGTAGTACGAGCCCTCCAGGTCTCGGATGACCGCCAGCTCCTTCTTCAGAGCCTTGACCTCGGGCACTGTTGCCGTCACGACGTACTGGTGGTGAACTGGGATGGTTGGGTGTTCAAACCCGATCATCTTGCCCACTTCCCTAGCCCAGAAACCTGGAAACCAACAGAGATGGAATTAAATGAACGTATCGAAGACCAAAGTGGTTCACGTTGGGCAACGCTCAAATATTCTTGAATTTTTTATTTGTTTTGTAACTGAAAAGCCTAAAATATGAGCACATGGCTAATCAGCACTATATCTGCTATGCAAGCCTTTTAATTAGTAGTTAGCTTAGCATAAAGACTGGAAACAGGGGGAAACAGCTAGCCTGGCTCTGGCAACAAAAACCTGTCCACTAGCTCACTAGTTTGGTTTCTCTACATATTAAACAAACAGGACATAAAACAAAGTGTCAAATTTCACAAACAAGATAAAGGCAGACTTTCATCTTCTGACCAAACTGGGCTAGCTCTTGTTTCCAGTCTTTATGCTAAGCTAAGCTACCTACCACATAGTTCTAGCTTCATATTTGACAACCAGATTTATATACCATTTTAGTCCATATTAAACACAGCTATGAAATAAATCCTAAAATAAATATATTGGGTAATAAAGGTAGAAATGTATTAATAAATGTAAATATAAATATACAATTGATTTAATAAATAAATGTTTTTTAACCACGTTCCACATTTGAATATAACAGATGGAAATAAAAAGAGCTGGGAAATAAATGTGGTATATGAATATAAGTCTCCAAAAAAAATTAAAAAGCTATTTATTCATTTACAGCCACTTATTGATTCAATTATATATTTGTAATTACATGTATATATATTTATATATATTATATATATATATATTTCTAAATTACCTATTTAATGAATTTCAAGATTTATTTCATAGCTGTCTTTACTTGAGCCTCTCAATTTCTTCACTTATTGTAACTATTCCTTTAAACCTGCCCCATGTCCATTACACATATATTTTGGAAACTTTGCTGGACTGTTAAACTATGTTCTCAGTGTTTTATAGGTGCAAAACACAGAGTTTATGTCTCCTTATGGACGCACAAAGTGTGCTGAATGAATGTGTTCGTAAATGAGCAGCCACACCTCCTGTATCTGTGACGCCCGTTTCACCATGCGGTAGAAAAGTGAAGCCACTGTTCTTTGTAAACAGAAAGCACTTAATGCAGCACTGAGGTCAGGACAACGTGCTTTACAATGCCTTATTTACACACAGACACACACACACACTCATCTGAGAAAATCTGGACTTGTGTGTGTGTGTGTGCGTCTTCCTCACGGAGACGTCGGCATGTGGATGATTAATGGACAGGGCGCCGTACAGCTGCTCTCTAAAGGGACCATAACTACCTCAATTGATATGATGCAAAAACACAAACAAATCGAGACCAAAACACAAAAATCTCTCGCACTGTTGATCACTTGAACTCACTTCATGACATGTTCACGTGTGCTGTGGTACTAACCCTAACTGTTGCCGACTTGTGATACATGCACATGTTCAGCAACAGGATGTGGCTTCTGAGCTATGTTTTTAGTTAACCAAGCATCGACCCACCGAGGCGTCACCCATCGGTCTGCGAGCTGCTGGATTGAAGCCTCCAGTCTGTAATTTGGCAAAAATGAACATCATGTTGTATTGAAGACTTGAAACTAGAGACTGAGACCATAAACTCATTAGGAAAACGTTAACTGAGCTAATAAATCAAGGGAGAAGTAGGGACATTTTCCCATAGACTTCAATACAACCTGACTTCTTTATACAACCAGTGGAGTCGCCCCCTGATGGTCATTAGAGAGAATGAAGGTTTAAGGCTCTTTAGCGTTGACTTTGATTTACAGACCCAGAGTAATTAAAATAAGTAATTCAAATTAATGCAAATTACAGGAAAGTGTTCTGTGGTAACGAGGAGCCGGATTCTGGAAACAGCACCTTTATTTAAACAGGACCAGTGTAGAGTGTGTGACATGCAGCAAAGAGCCTGACCGACCAGGAGTCAAACTGCAGACCCACCCAGAGCGTCTCATAATAGCCATCGGTCATTGGGTCGTCCTTATTCTTAAATAAAAGTGTTCAACGTGAGTTCAGCTCCAATCTATTACACTGGGTTTAACTCCACCCCTTTACATGGCTCCATATGATCAGAGGT
The DNA here is from genome assembly GCA_038496675.1 of Rachycentron canadum. Classification (NCBI taxonomy): domain Eukaryota; kingdom Metazoa; phylum Chordata; class Actinopteri; order Carangiformes; family Rachycentridae; genus Rachycentron; species Rachycentron canadum. The sequence continues at coordinate 19,446,765 of CM076666.1, forward strand.
TCCTGACAAGGTTGATGAAAAAACTCAAATAAATGAATAAAAGCCTGGTTCCATTCCCAGGTGTACAGGGCAGGGCATGAGATACCCACTGCCCATTCAGATGAACAAATGTGGGCAAGAAAATGTCAGTGATTTACTGTCGATTAGGGGAAAAACTGTTTTAAGAGAGGAAGTTTTTATAATCACAGCGAGGATCTCCTGTGTCAACATCCTCACACTTGGAGCACCGAAGAGCACAGGAGCTGGAAAAGTGCAACGAAATGTCGAGTTTACAAGTTTGATTTTATAGTCACGGGAGCTCCAGTGTTTCAACACAGTCTTCTCCACTCAGTTGCCCCGAGTCACAGCATCGGGGCAAACTGCCAACGTTTCATGTGGTTCCCAAAGATACGCAACTGTCTGTGTATAATTTATCTTCACGGCATGAGGCTGCAGTTGGCCTGAGGGTTTTACAGTTATGCAGCATATGTTATGTCACAACAGCATTTGTTCACTTGCTGGAATTCCCCCCTCTCGTGTTGCAGATACAAAGATCAGACAATACTACAATTAGGTGACATAAGAAAACACATCCAGATCATACAGTCTTGGTTCTTATAGCTCTGTTTTGGTCTCCACAGCTGGTTGCTAATCGTCTGCCTGCTGTTTGGTGCAGGTCCGGTCGCTTTTTTTCACTGAAAACAGCCGCGTGCATCTGGAAACAATCTGAGGCAGTGATAGCAAGGCTGTGGACCATAAAGCAACGAGCTGACAGAAATTAACGCCCTGATCATAGCAGCTTCACTTTTAACTCAATGTATTCATATTCTCAGACTGAAAGCTCTGTTCAGAGCCTAATGTAATTTATCTAAAGTTCTTTTTTATTTTTAGAGCCTGTTTTATTTAGATTCAATTTATTTTGGAGCCATTAACAGAGTTTGAAAACCCCAGACATGCAGCATAACCTGCTTTATATGGCAACAGCCACAAAACAAATGTCCTGTGTTTTGAGTCTGTGAGTGGGACACGTTAACGTAACAAAAATCAATGTGGACCTTGTGCAAACTGCTGCTGTGACCAGAGCCAGCTGGACCATTGAGAGCTGTTCATCTCTGCTGCTATCTTCAGCTTTGTGTTGTAAGAGTGATTCTCATTGACTGTACTCAACAAACTTATCTTCACTTTGAAGTTTAAATATATTTCAAATGATGCCACGCTTTTGTAATTGCAACCACATTAAAGTGCAGCATCTATATATGCTGTGCACATGTTCCATGTGTGAACTTTATCCCGTGGTGAGGGATGGGGTGGGGGTTCCTGGGGACAACATCTTGATAAGGTCCCAGGCAGTTTAGGCAGGAGCCAGGCTGTTTACCAGGTGCCTGCACACTGAGCTGATTCACTGGGATACACAGGAATAGAGCAAATTAAAATTATTATATTTATACCTGCAGGTAACTGGGGTTCATGGAAGTTGAGTCACCTGAACACCAGGTTCTCAAATTGCACTTGAGAACCTTAAAACTATGGTCAAAAGTAGTTAGAAAGTGAGCAGAGAGGATGAAATGGTTAATATATAAAAATAATGCATAAATAAAAACATAATGGCTAAACTGTTCAAATGTAAAAGTAGTATATAAACAATTTAAATACTCAGCAAAAGAATGATAAAAGGTTGAGATAGTAAAAAATGTAATTGATAAACAGTTGAAATAGCTAAAAGTAATCGATAAATGGTTAAGTTATCTAAAAGTAATGGATGAACAGTAGGAACAGTTTTGCTAAATCAGTGAATGGTTGAAACATCAAGTAGCAGAAATGCAAACTTTATGGTGTGGGACATTAAACACAGTCTGCTGTTCACACAATGGTCAAAACATCAGACTTCCACCTTCAATTACAAAGGTGAAATGTTGAAACTGATTCTATGGGGTCACATACCAGGGAGCATGACCTTTGACCTTTATTTAGACTCTCTGGACGGGGGGTGTCTATTGAGACGACAGGGTACAGCCTGTGTTCCAGATGACCCCAGAGTTTGGGTTTAAACAGTGAGCAGAAGTAAAAATATGCAAAAAAAAAAAAAAAAAAAAAAAACGTAAAGAAAAGCTAGGAGAAAAGGTCTAACTACAAATTCTAACTACAAATTTCTGATGTTATGCAAGTTCAACAACAGCCCATTTGTGGGTTATGGCTTTTCAACAGTATACGAGCACAATGCATTGAAAAAAAGACTGAGGTTGCTGTTGGTTCTTGGGAGCTATGTGGTATATTTAAGGATGAAATTTTAAACTAGCAGCTTTACCATTGGGGTTATGTCTGCAGCCCATGAAGCAGCTGTTGTTGTATGGACATATTTAAAATCAGAGACACGGACTCCAGTGAAAACTGGAATTAAACATTAAAGCCGAGTTCAGCGCAAGTTTGTGGCTGCACCTATAAAATCCTACATTTAAAACACACAACATTAAGACTGGAATTTGGTCAATCTGAGCAGAAAAATGTTAATTTAGCTTATTGTGAGACAAGAATGCATGAAAACCAAACACAGGTGTGACATCTACACTGGAATTACAACTCAAACAGGTCCAGCTAAACCTCAAACTCACAGACATAAGTTTGAGGTTTAAGTCTTTGCATACAAAAAGGAGAATCAGGACAGCAGCAAAGAAAAAAAAAAAAAAACATCTTTCAGGAGGTGTGCATGTGCTGCTGCTTCAAGATTGGATGAAATGTGTACTGCTGGCCTACTTGGATTGGCTGTCGGAGACAGTGAGGGCAAAGGGCCTGTGGGGTCCTGTGAGATACAGTAACTGGCTTCAACCAGAGAACAGAATGTGCAAGTTGCGGGAGAAAGACATGAAGCAAGCAGACGTGAAAAAGCTGCAGACGATGTGTTCTGCAGAGGCATTTACAGTGTTATTTACAGTGCAATGCTTGTGACTGTATCGGACATTTTAGGGGACCAGGCTTTTGTATTGTAGCGACTATAAATGCACTTTAATTATGGGTCAGGGTTTCTGCAAGAATTCAACTCATTATATCATATTCATCATAGTTATACAAGATGAAGTATGAAAGGTCATGCATTTATTGACACTTACATATAACTACTGTCAGTATAACTACGACTTATGTCACTACTTCCCAACTGTATATAACAAATTATCCTAATTAAATCATTAAACAGGATTTAGACCTGGATAAGATGCAGAAAATGGATGGATTAACCAATTAAAAACAACCAGGTCTGGAACAGAGGAACTGGAGGCTTTCTCATTTGTTTAAGCTAAAATCACAGAGATTTTATTGTAGATTTTGTTACTACTGTTACTGTAAAAAAAAAAAAAAAAAAAAAAGGTGGTGAATGGAGAATACGCATGACCCATATATTGGTACGTTACACAACACAGGGGAGGACGGACGCGGCAAAGAGACTAAAGTGAATTCCCGACTAAGCAACAGCAGCAGAAATGACGGGAGTTGAGTCGGTGCCAAGAAAATCCCCCCAGAACTGGTATGACCCAGTTCAGGGGGGGTCTGTGTGAGCAAAGGTCTCCTGTCGCACGGCGTTTTATAGAGCAGTGACTGCAGGATGTATGTGCATTGTCTTCTTAAAATTACACCACGATTAGCCTCAGAGGATAGTTTCACTTTGAGGTTGAACACGAGGCAAAAAAATTCATTTGGCTTGAAATTATGAATAAATATGGAGTTTAAATACGATACGGAAACTTACCAAAATAAAAGAAACTATGACAAAGTTCATAAAGTTAATAAAGCTGATAATTTACCGCGTCATGGTTTGGAAATCTGTCTTTAAAGAGCAGGAATCAAATAGTTAAATCGTCCAGTTTGGGCCGATTGGTGAGTCAGTCAGAGACCCGCCTCGGTTATAAATGATGACTCAGACCCTTTGAACAACTAAATTTCAGCTTCTTCCATCTCAATGAATGCTCATGGTCCCAAAGTGCAGAACCAGAGAGTTTTAAAGTTGTAGCTCCACTACACAGAATGCAACGTGTAATATACTGATTTAATGTGTATACTGCGTGTAAATTAATTGTCTATTGACCATTTCATCATGGTTTGGCAATTTAATGGGTTTCTTTTAAATTAAATGATTTTATTTATATGTATATATGCAGTAAATTGTAAATATTTGAGCAGACGTTCTACTAAATTCGCTCACTCTGCCTCAAAGTCTTGGTGCAGGTCACTGTCCTGTATCATCCTCTGTTGTATCCAACAGTGAAACAAAATTGTATGTGTCAAAGCAGCAGATTCTGCTCTGCTGGACAAGTTTAATACATAAAAATAAAAATTAAAACAAAAAGACGCACACCACAGAGCTGCAGCTGCGTCATATTAACAATATTAGAGCACCTGAAGAAATGAGCTAATATTGACAATTATTAGTATTGTCAATATTAGCTCATTGAGCAGAATCATTTGTAATTAATTGGCAAAAAAAAAAAAAAAAAAAAAAAGAGAATTTATTGTAATTAATCTCACAAACGTGCACTTCCTCAAAAAAATAGATGGCATCCTTCAGGTAAGTGATTCACGAAAAGCTTTTACATTATTTGGCGATCACCTGGCTGCTGGACAGCAACATAAGATAGTTTTGACCCGATGCAAAAACTATTGTAGTTTCAAGAAGACAAAGAAGCCAGAAACAAAAAGGTACTGCAGTGTTTCAGTTCTTTAACACACTCTAAAACAAACTCTGATGCACAAACTGAACTTTTAAACCCTGTTTTCAGCTGAAACTGCACCAGAGATGAGGCTCAAACATCAGCTCCATGTCTTTGCTTTGAGAGTGGACGGCAGATGCTGAGTATGAAAGTTCAAGCACAAACCTGTAGCGTTGACGATGCGATTGGCGCGAATTGTTCCGTGAGGAGTCTGGACGTCCCATTTGCCATCGGCGGTCGGGTTGAGGGAGGTGACCGGGGCAGGGTTGTAGATCTGGGCACCGTACATACGGGCCCCAGCAGCCAGAGCCATGGTCAGGGAGTACGGGTCAATGTGGCCATCTCCTGGGGTGTACAGACCTGCCAACACCTGAAATACACAGAAACCTTCAGAAAACAGCTAATACAACATGTTCAACATCACTGAGGAGGCAGCAGTTTTCTGCATAGGAAGCTCTAGACTAAGATGCTTATAAGGCTTTTACACATTTTTCTTATTGTCAAATCCCATTAAAACTAACGTGCATGTATCTAAGACCAGATCTTAATCCTTTCTGCAACAGAGAGATTTACTAATAAACATGTCAACGAGCCACACTGGTTACACTGGACATGACATGTTCCTTCATTACCACGATCACACACATGCTACACTGAAAATAGTCCTGAAGAAATGTTTAATTTCCTCCCGTTTGAGTAGCATTTAAAGACTAAAGGTCTCGATGGGGACAATTAATGACAAGTTCTATCTTTAATTTTCTGAGGATGTATTAATAATGTCACCTTGTCTATGTTGATCAGAGGGAAAAGTTCTTGGACTTTCTCCGGTCCGATGAGGTACTGGGGCGTCACATGCCAGTGCGTGCGGGTCATCTGGTACTTCATCTCATCCACTCGAGCCGGCGTCGAAGCAATGCGGACGCTGCCGGGCTGGTGAAAGCCCACCGCCTGCAGAGAAAGGCAACATGAACGACCTACAACTGACCTACGCATCGGAGATACAGAGGACGAGCGAGGCTCCTCACCTGTCCGGTCTCAGCCTCCAGCCTCTCGTACAACTTGATGCTGTCAAAGTGGACTTTCTTCAGGTTGATGCCCGGATGGTAATATGTTGTCAAACCAGCCTGAAACACAAAACACACAATTAACCATCATGGACTGTAAGAATAATATCTGTAAAGACACAATATTTACAGATTCCAACTTAAAGCTGCATTAACTGCCGGCCATGTGGGGGCAGCAGAAACAATGAAGGATTATTAACATTATTTATATATATATATATATATATATATATACACACATACACATCAAACAAATACAAAGCATTATTATTATCCATTAAGACTCTATCTGATGAATTTAAGTCCAATATTCACTCTCCTTTTAGCTCAGTTTTTGGTCTCCACCAACTCCTGAGGGAAGCACTGCCCGTTTTTTTTAGCTGCTAAATGCTTCACTATGTTTCCTATCTAGTAACTAAATGTGCCTGTTTAGTGCAGAGCAGCTGTCACTAAGAGTGATGACACTGAACCAAGACACTGAGCTAAAAGAGGCTAAAAATCTTCAATGAGTTGGGAGGAACTGCAACATTTTGTGATAAACCTCTATCCCTAAAACTGACATTTTAAATTGGACTGTTAAAGTAAAAATATTAATTATAGCAGTGTTAATACCTTTAAATATATTAAATGATAAAATACTAAGTAAAAAGGAACTGGGATCATTTCAGATTGATTCATCAGCTAATTTTCATTTTAACTTCTCCCCTTTAAACTGACTATACAAACGCAAAGTAGCACCTTCAATTCTCATTTAGAGCATCTCTGTGTTTCTACTTCCCCCAACAGTGAAAAGAAAAACACACATCTAAATAGGACTGAACTTCAACCTGGCAACACGCCTAGTGTTTACCCCACTCTTCACCCAATGCATGCTGGGATAGACTCCCTATATGAAGAGGGTAACTGAATAAGTTCCCCCTCTGACATGTCAAACGTGTATTAATAGCATTACAGTGAATGAGGGACAGTGAAGAGGAGTAAGTGGGTCAAGACCTCGATTGGCTTGAAAACCTAGAAGGCGACAGCTGCCATCGATTGGACAACACACGACTGGACAACACAAACAGAAGTGGCAATAATACAAATTAAAGTGATAAATGACTAATTTATCTTAGAAATCCGTGTTGTGACTGTACGTTTTTTCCAGTAATTTATGAGCTAATTGCTAAACTCTGCTAACAGTTGCCAAAGAAAATGAATTGGCAATTGGTTTTTTAACAGGTTCAGTCATTTTTCTGTGTAAAGATTGACTTTGTTTGTCTTAAATGACTGTAAACGACATCTCTTGGTTTTGGTGAAGCTTATTTTGCACTTTGGGAGGTTTTGTGGACGTACAGCGTGCCAGGTGGATCCAGCTGTCAGCTCAGACTTCTCCAGCAGCACCACATCCTTCATGCCAGCTTTGGCCAGGTGATACGCCAAGCTGACCCCCACGCACCCGCCGCCAACGATGACAGTGTCTGCTGTGTCCTTCCACCGCTTTCCCAAAACTGTGGACGAATCACTGAAGATGGGAAAAGGAGAGAAGAGGGTTTAGGGTTGATACTCAGTTTATTTTCATGTCTGTCAAAGAAAAACAGAAAAATCTTCACAATCAAGAAGCTGGAAGCAGCACATTTCTGTATTTTTGCTAAAAACAAACAAAACAAAAAAAAACCCCAACTCAAATTCATATTTAACAAACAAAACTGCTGCAAATCCACTTTCTGTCAAGCGTCTAATCAGTTAATCGACTAATGGTCGCAGCACCGTGCACAAGTGCACACAAGTAGACAAGACTTGATGTGTTTCCACGCCTGCAGCCGGAGAAGTCACCATCAGATTATACACTGGGACCCTGTGGCTGTTGAGTGCAACAGTTGTGAGTGTCACGCTAAGTTTTGCCGCATCCATCAATCAGCTGCGCACTTTTACGCATGTTATTACGCAAGTAAAGCTCTGGGCTGTTTTATGGTTATTTTATCCCCCGATTAGTGATCGACGCCTCCACTAATGCGTGTTGGATGAAAAGTCAACCAATCGTTTCTGCATTAATCTGGACCATCTAACCTCTGCTCGGCTTGTTTTCTTGCGGTGCAGCAGATGGTCCTCAAAGGAAGCCGAGCGGTTCCTCCGTGCGCAGCCAAATCTCTCCGCCACTGAACTTTGATGAGCTTTAATATCCGAGACATGGTGAAGGAAATGTATAGATTTTCTTAAAGATCTGTAAGTGCAGCTCAAAGCATGAGGAGTCCCCTTCTGAGTGGACCCCTGCGCTGTCGTGCGTGGGAACAAATATCCCACTCATGCGCCGACAGCCGCGCTGTCACGCCCACAGGTCGACAACCCGAGATCAACCCTCGGCCAAGTTAACGCTTCGTGTGCCACAGACTCCAAATGTAGGTCACACAACCCCGGACAAGTGGAGATGTTTCATTTATTTATCTGTGAGTTGCCTCATATTTAGTGTCCAAAAAAAAAAAAAAAACATGTATGAATGGCTTCAGTATTTTCTGTATTTTATTGAATTTGAGTAATTTCATGAGTGTTAATAGATAAAATGTTGTTTGATGTTTCTTCTTTTGTTATATTTATATGGTTAACACATAAACTTAGTTTGTATTTATAAAAATACTGAATACTAAATGTTAAAATACTGAATGTTGACGGCACAAGATGAAAAATTAAAGAATCAACAGTGTTACTGGTCAGAATATCATCACATTATCTGTAATTCATTTCTAATTTAAAGACAAACAATTGTGAATTTGAGAATCAAAAATCAAATGAAACAATGTAAATTCAGTTTTTGGTTTCAATCAAAATAACAATTAAAGAAAATATGAAAAACCAAAAATGTACCACTTTACCACTGTATTATTTTTTATTTGACACCAAAAATTTAACAAAAAACAACAGTTTCATATGTTTAAATTCCAAATGAATTATCTGATAATACCATAGACCAAATATAAAAGGTCTGTAAAGTGAAGCCAACGCTGAAGAGCCTTAAACCTTCATCCTCTCTAATGACCATCAGGGGGCGACTCCACTGGTTGTTAAAGAAGTCAGATTGTATTGAAGTCTATGGGAAAATGTCCCTACTTCTCCCTGATTTATTAGCTCAGTAAACGTTTTCTAATGAGTTTATGGTCTCAGTCTCTAGTTTCAAGTCAATCCTAGATAGATGATCCATTCAACATCTATCTAGGATAGGATTCATCATCTGAGAACTATGATTGTAATTTTCATGGAAATCCATGTGATGTTTGATGAGATTTTTCAGTCTGGACCAAAGATGTGTTTAAAACCAAATAAATAGCAGCCAAAATACAAATGACTTGTAACTTAATGCATCATGTTCTGACGTGGCTGAACATAAACAAACTAATGGATCAGTGCAGATCAATGTTTAAAAAAGTTAACAGCAGTCATGAGAATTGACCTGGATCAGTCTGACCAGTCCAGACAGTAACATTTATCTCTGATTGGCCCTTGAGCTTTCTGTTGCAACACAGCCCCTAACCCACCTGAAACAGCTGCAGCAGGATTGAACTGGACCTTTATCCTGATAACAGGTTTATATAAACACTGCAATGAAGAGAAACTGATCTGTGTTGTGTAAATATTTCTGTTCCTCAGAGGATTAATCCCATTGATTTATATTATGTCTTGTTTATTCTTCATAAGGTTTTGTCTTTTTTTTATATATATATATCATGTCAACTACTGGATATTGTACCTCAACATTTCGGTATGAACTTTCCTGTTCTCCTGAGGATGAGTGAATCCCACTGACTTAACATTAAAATATAACCTCCACATACTAATCTAAGGCATAATTCACAGATTACAGATTACAAAGTAATTTTATTAGTTCATTATAATGATAATAATAATAATAATTTGTGTGTGAGAGGACAGTGGATGCAGTGACTTGAAAATAACTTTAATTAATAAGTTAAGATGTGTATAAGCAAACATTGTATAGTAACTATATGAAGTTACACAACACACACTGAGGGTCACGGACGACTACAACACATTGGACTGGATTTCCCAGTGTGAAGCCTCTTCATCCTGCCAACAGTCATTTGTTCTCAATAGCATCTGTGGTTTCATTCTTAGGTCATGGTTCGTGACACAGGAATGGAAATGAGGGTCAGTTCACCGACTGAAATCAGATGTTCTGTCATGAGATTTTATCCAGATTCGTGTTCCCCAGAGGCTGAGCCCCACTGATTAGGTGAGCTCACATTTTGTTTTTTAATAAAATATCATGAGAACTGCTGGATGATCCACTTTCCCCAGAGGATGAATCACACTGATTTAGGTGATCTCTTGTCTCTTCCTTATGAGGTTCAAATTTTTTTTCTTGAAATACAACAACTAAGGATGAGCTGTCATTCCTGTTCCCCAGAGGATGAATCACACTAACGTAGGTGATCTCTTGTCTCTTCCTCATACAGTTTACATTTAGTTTTTTAATAAAATATGACAACTAACGATGTTGTGTAATGTAATTTTGGTTAACATTCCTGTTCCCCTGAGGATGAATCCCAATTATTTAAGTGACCTCTTTTTTCTTCTTCATAATGTTCACAATTTTGTGTCATTAAATTCTGGAGAACATTCACATTCCCCAGAGGATGAAGCCCACTGATTCAGGTGATCTCTTCTCTCCCACCTCTTCTAGAAATTTTTTACAGATTCATGTTCCCCAGAGCATGAATCGCACTGATTTAGGTGATCTCTTGCCTCTTCCTCATAAGGTTTACATTTAGTTTTTTATTAAAATATCATGGTAACTACTGGATATTGTGCCTTAACGTTTTGGTATGGACATTCCTGTTCTCCTGAGGATGAATCCCACTGATTCAGGTGATCTCTTCTCTCTCCCACCTCTGGATTCTGTTGTTGAATTAATTTTCAAACTTGTTTTATTTGTACACATTCTATAATCTGAGCATCTGGTTTTGCTGGAAACACAATGTTCAAATAAAACATTTGAGCATTTGTTGAAATAACAGGTTTATTCTGGTTCCTGGGGTAAAGATAAAACAATTACTGCCCCTGAGTGGTTCTCGGTTTCTCAGAGGCTGAACCCAGAAGCAGATTTAGGGACAAACCTGGGTCTGGTCTGTGCTGACGGGGGTAATAAGGGGCAGGTGTGCAGGCAGGAGCAGGTGAGGGTCAAAAGTAGGGCAACTCTCTGAGGACAACTGGTGGACGGGGGAGGGATGACAGGGTATGTCATTAAGGGGGGAGGGGGGGAGGGGCATGGCCTGTGTGGTGGCTCCTAATCTGGACGTTAAACGTCGTATGAAAAACACTCTGAACTGAAATTTTGCTCCATGCAAACACAAACAAATGTAGTTAAAAGACTCCTCCAGCTGCCTGTGGATGGAGCTCAGCACTTTTCACCATGAATTAGCTGGAGGTGAAATGATTTACTGGTTAATCAATTAACTGACCAATAGAAATTTAAGTGGCAGCTATTTTTAATCACTAATTAATTTTTCAAGTCATTTCTAAACCCAGATCCAGGGTTTGATGCTTTTCTTTGTGATACTAAATTAATCATTTTTGGTTTTGGATTGTTGATCATTCAAAAATAAGTGTGACCTGTTACAGACATTTTTCTAATAATAAAATAAATGTATAGTCTCATGGTTGCAACCCTAAGTAATTCATTTTAAAAAAAAAGTGAAAATGTGACCAGTGTCTAAGTTGCACATTTTTATCTCAATTGACTCATATTCTCTTCAAAAGCCTTTAATTGGTTCTTTAGTAATTAGTCTATTTGTGTATCGGGTCAGAAAGAGCACATTCAAGGTGACATGGTAACATAAGGGGTCAGACATGTTTGAAGACATTTAAAAACACTCAGCTTTCTATAATAATTTGTTTTTTTTCCAGAAAATGTGCTCAATTACCTCATTTAAAATAATTGTACTCCACCTCTGAGTATGGAAACGTTGCCTGAAAAGCAAAAGTATTTTGGACTTGGGTTTAAGTTGAGCACAAAGAAACTTTCCTTCAGCCTCTCACATCAAATTCTGCAGTAACTTTATCTTGCAGACAAATAAATATCTTTGTTCCTATCAATACTTTTTCCCATGTTACATCATTGGAAACCATTTTCAGAAAATAATGTCAATTTTCTCATCTTTCTAACTTCTTTTCTGCAGCTTCTGTTGCCTGCATCAGATTCTCTGATTCATAACCTTCAGTCTTCATAAAAACAAAACGCCCCAAACTCTCAGTAGATCAGCAGGGCGCCTGTGTTTCTGCTGTATCTGGAACAACAGGCTGTCTTGTGGGAACCTGCAGCGTTAGAAGAGGAGGAGTAAAGGGCTGTCGGAGGCAGGCGGTTCTTCCCAGTGACATCAGGACCACCGCGCCCTCCCGGGGTATAAATTCAGCCCGGACGCCCTCTCATCCCCCTCTCCAACCCTCAGAAGGACGCGGAAGCTGCGAAGAGAGGGCCGGTCACTGCTGCAACAATCATGGCACCAGCTGGAGCAAAGAAGGTGAGGCGTTCAAGTTGCGGAGCTTTCTGCTGCGTGTGCGCACTTCTTCTGTGCGTCAACCAAAAGTAAACCCGTAACAAACATGTGCGCGTTGTCTGTGTTGTTTGTGTCTGGCTTGGTGCGCGCTTGGATTTGACGCAGGGCATTTTGGAGCGTCTGGATGCTGGAGAGGTCGTTATCGGGGACGGAGGCTTTGTCTTCGCCCTGGAGAAGAGAGGTTATGTGAAGGCGGGACCGTGGACACCTGAAGCTGCTGCCGAGCACCCTGAGGCGGGTAAGTCTGCTCCTCTTCCTCCCTGGTTAGTGGGCTTAGTTCCTGGCCTGTTAATCCGGTTCTGTGGGTGCTCAAATGCACCTTGCTGTCTCCTCAGTGCGCCAGCTGCACAGGGAGTTCCTGAGAGCTGGCTCCAATGTCATGCAGACGTTCACCTTCTATGCAAGTGATGACAAACTGGAAAACAGGGGCCACACTCAGCGTTTCACTGTGAGTGACTGCAGCTGCTCACAGCTCATCTTCATCTTGGCAGCAACAGAGTTGGCACAAGACCCGACAGCATGGAAACCGGCTCTTTGTGAACCCCTCTAACATCTATGGTGCCCGTTTCCTTTTTGCCTGTGAACTTGCAGGGGCAGCAAATAAACGAAGCGGCCTGTGACCTGGCCAGGGAGGTGGCCAGCGAGGGGGACGCTCTGGTGGCAGGAGGGGTCTCCCAGACCCCCTCTTACCTCAGCTGCAAGAGTGAGGATGACGTCAAGGCCATCTTCAAGAGACAGCTGGATGTCTTTGTCCAGAAAAATGTGGACTTCCTGATTGCAGAGGTTTGGAATGGATCCCGTCATATCTTATAAGTCGAGCATGAGATTTTAATGTAGATATCCCGACTATCTTGTCGTTGGAAGAGCGTCATACTCACCTCAGGCATCACGTTATACTCTCCTAAAAATAGCCTTTGATTAATATCAGTCCACGTCCTCTAGACTACAGCTGCAGGAAGTCATGTTACAGATTTTCCAGTAATCTATGGTGTTAATGGAGCTTCAGAGACTTTTTAAAGAGCCCCTCCTTAAGACACTGAAAACTAATAAAAACTACTCTTGAAGCCACAGCATAAACACCTCTGGCCTTCTCCGTATGAGTTAAGTCTCAAGAACATCATGTCCCACATTTCACACAAAGCAACCAATGTTTTTAGACCCTCCCAGGCTTGAGGATTAAGACAAATTTGTGTTAATCCTGTCTTCACTGCTTTAACTTGCTGTCACAAAACTAACTTCACATGTTGGAATGTGGTGTTTCTCTGCACCACTCAGCATCTTCAAGCGAGTTCAGGACTGTAAAAACCAAAACGAATATCTAGATTAGTGAAATCAGTTTTTATTTGTATGGTGCCAAATTACAACAGGTTATACCAGGACGCTTCATCCTTAATGTCAGTCGTTAATTATAGCAACTTTAATCAAGCTGTGTGTACTTAATGTGAGGTGAAAATTAATCTCAGCTTTTTAATTGTTCACCTCTGCTGAATTGCAGTACTTCGAGCATGTGGAAGAGGCCGAGTGGGCAGTCCAGGTTTTGAAGACCACCGGCAAACCAGTGGCTGCAACGCTGTGTATTGGACCTGAGGGAGACCTGAACGGCGTCAGCCCCGGAGACTGTGCCGTCAAACTCGTCAAAGCTGGTATGACTGTGTGTGAGTCTACAGCAGGAACGCAGTGTTCATCCACCTGTCGTATTGTGGAGAAATGAGGGTGAGGACGTGGGTGTGTTGAGTGAGACAAAGGTTGGAGCCCAGGCCTGACAGACCTGTCATTGGCAGATGTGACTGTCAAACAGGCTCTGGACACTGACCTCATGACCCCGTTTAAACATCGGTCAGACCTCTAAGTCTAGAGCAGGTAACGGTTGAGCTCTTCAGTCCAGAGCCAGAAAAAAAAAGCTGGAGCCTACATTTCTCATGGTGCAACTTTTAATTAAACCCTCCCAACATTTTAAGCTCAGACATGCACCCACACCCACTTGATAATGCAGGGTTAGACTAGCAAGCCCTGATGGGGGTGATTAGATCCACACAGTCTCTTTGTAAAGCTTAGCCTGGTTTGTGGCGCCATCCAGTGGCCTTACAGAAAATGCACAGTTAAAGAATTGTAAGCTGCCGCTGAGCCCTGATCAGATTTATTGTTTCCTCCTGGTAGGAGCTCAGATTGTGGGCATCAACTGCCACTTTGACCCAGAGACCTGTGTGAAGACTGTGAAGATGATGAAGGAGGGCGTGGAGAAGGCTGGTCTGAAGGCTCACTACATGTGCCAGCCATTGGCGTACCACACTCCTGACTGCAACTGCCAGGGATTCATTGATTTGCCTGAGTTCCCTTTCTGTACATATACACACTGATGAAAACTGCATCTCTGTATTTGGCTTTTATTAACATGGAACAGGGAGATCTTAATTTATGAACCTGTCCAACAGGTCTGGAGCCGAGGATCCTGACCAGATGGGACATGCAGAAATATGCCCGTGATGCGTACGCTGCTGGCATTCGCTACATTGGTGGCTGCTGTGGGTTCGAACCGTATCACATCCGTGCTCTGGCTGAGGAGCTGGCAGCTGAGAGGGGTTTGCTGCCTGCTGGCTCGGAGAAGCACGGCAACTGGGGGAGCGGCCTGGAGATGCACACCAAGCCTTGGGTCAGAGCAAGGTAAAGATTTTCTTTTTTTTTTTTTTTGTTTTTAAATTCTAGTTTATTGCAAAAATTTAACTTATTCCCCTCCGTAGGGCCCGTCGTGATTACTGGGAGAAGCTGAAGCCTGCGTCCGGCCGTCCCTTCTGCCCCTCCTTGTCCGCACCTGATGGCTGGGGCATCACCAAAGGCCACGCTGACCTGATGCAGCAGAAGGAGGCCACCTCCCAGGAGCAGCTGAAGGCTCTCTTTGACAAGGCCAACAAGGACCACTGAGCTCCTCCTCCTCCTGATGAAGCAAAGGGTGGCGTGTGAGAAGGCGCACTCGCATTCCCGCCAGTTTACGAACCAAAATAAAGATCGAAATGCTGAAGTCAACTTCTGTCTCTTTTGCAAGGACCATTTTTTACTCACATTGGAAATTAGCATTCTGACCTTGACTAACAATTAGTCCCTGTTTCAGTACAAATGATCATGTCTGTGAAACTTATAAAATTACTGACAACAAAGCTCAACAGAGCAGCTGTGAATGCACCTCACTGATGCCTTAACACTCCAAGACTTGTCTTATGGACTTAATCATGTGTGGCAATAAAGGTCCAATTGAACAAAACCATGTGTGAATGGGAGTTTGTATTTTAAATCTACCCACCTCCCCTGGCCTGGAAATAGGTGGTGTTTAGGCACAGCAGTTGGCACAAGAGCTCTGAAATTGGGCCTACTGTGAAGGATGTTGCAGGCGTTTCCCTCTGGTTTCTACCGCCCCCCTGTAGTGTGTGTGAAGTGTTGTGTGCAGGGCTGTTTCCAGTAAAGTGCAAAGCCATGAGGCAGTGGAGCTCAGTGAGATGACTTTTTCTTGCATTTCACCTCACTTCCACAATACGACTCGCATCTAAACATTTTCACTACAGTTTGTTTCTTCATTTTCCCCTTTTCTCCATCTCTTCATACTAGTTCAGCTGCTGCTTCATACAACTTCAAGGTAGTGACACAGTTTAGCACTAGCTTGTGTAGAAGTCAGCAATGTGTCTAGTTTTCTTTAGTGTGTGTGTGTATATATATATATATATATATATATATACACACAATATATATTAGATTTAAACCAAACTTGAAATTTGACATACTACTGCTGCCATCTAGTGGCCAAAATATTTAATGATAAAAGATGATACTAAACCAGGTGAGGGTTTGTAGTTTAAGTATCATATAGATCATTTGCTTTTAAGCCCTTGAGGCTGAGGGTGTGTTCAAGTCACCAGAGGAAAAAAAAACAAAAGTTGTTACTCAGAAATGGTCTTTTCCAGAGGACAATTAAGGCTGTGATTTTGAATGTCCGTGCTTTTATACTGGAAGTCCAAAGGGAATTTAGATTTCCTGTGTTTCTGCAGCTGATGTATTGTGTCTACACCATGGCTTCATCCATGGATATAATACATGACCTTCACCTGGTGAACTGTGTTTAAAACGTTTCCAAGTCTTCTTTCAACATCTTTTCATGAGTCTCACCACCAGAGTCCCAGATCCAAAAGGCAGGAAACACGTTTATATTTTTTCCCTCTATTACAGGAGTTTCTTTTTTTATCCTGGGATCTGAAACTGAAACACACTTTGTCCCAGTGATTCAAGCTCGTTAATTAATTTAATTACACACTATATCTACATCAGCTAGTTATCAGCAGAAACATCCTTTAAAACATTATTTACATTATGCACCTCACAACAAAGCTTGTTTAACTTCATTTGGGGTGACTGATGAGACTGTTAACCAACCATCCAGACACACAAACAAACAAAAACAAAAAGGCTGTTTATGCAGCTTCATTTGTTTAAGTTGTTTAAAAATCTATAATTTTAACATCACACTTAGCAACGTTTTCTGGCTCCAACATGTCAAGTGAAATTATGTTAATTTTGCTATTATGCATGTTATTGTCTGTATTCATTCTCCCTGATGTTGGCAGATAAGTGTCCTTCCACACTTCTTCATCCATAATAATAAAGTGTTTGCAATTTTCTACCTTATTTGCATATTTGTCCTTTTATCTCCTCATGTGTGTTTTTTAAAGTTGCTTCACCAAAATTACAATTTATTATGTTACTATGAAAACATATAAACAGTTTATAATATCACTAAGATCTTACATGATTCATATTTAGGTCCATTTAGCTGTGACCACTGCAACAAGAGTGAGCACGTGTGATGTCCAATTAAGGCTAAAAGCATGAATAAGGTTATAAAATAAATATGGCTCCACGTGTAGGCAACTGCCTGAAGAAGTAAGGAACCAGATTGTGAGAGTGTCTGAAGGTGGGAGAAGGTAGAGGAACATCAGGAGGCTACTGAACACAATGTGGCTGTGGTTCGGAGGTTTAGGAAGAGCTAGACTATAAATAACTGCTCCACACACAGTTCACTATGTACACAACCTTACACTGGAAAACACAAGAGTCCAGGAAGATCACCATTCCTCACAATACTCCAAGATTGAACTTTGCCAAAGAACAAGAAAAGAAGCCTGGTGAATACTGGCAGCATCCTTTGGTCGGTTAGTTTGCATAAGATGTGATCCGGCACGTTTGCTGTGGACCTGGTCAGGACCACCACAGTCACAGCATAGTGCCGACCGGGAAACATGGAGGTGGGGATGTGCTGACATGGAGCTGTATGAGAGTAAAAGGTGTAGAGGAGAT
>CM076666.1:19469231-19491296 GCA_038496675.1 Rachycentron canadum
ATATATATATATATATATATATATATAACACACAAAGGAGCAGTTGAAGACAATCATCTGAAGGATGGCAGAACATCTCCCCACAGATCTGTGCTAGACTCACTGGTTTCACCCAAGAATCACTGATAAAGACTTGAATACCAATAAAAAAAATTTTAAAAAAAAGTGTAAAAAGTGTAAGTGATGACTCATTTGTTGCAGTTGGTTTTTAAATGTCATTATTTAGTTAGTCAAATATTTCTGTTTCCCACATTAATTGGCTTCGTTATTCTTGGGATTTTGCTGTTGTGATCATAATAACAATAATTATAATGAATGTGTTTTGTATTGTGTCGTATCGACTGGACCATTTGAACGGACTCTTTGTTTATGATTTAATGTCTTTTGTCTCAGTCCGTTTGCCGTACAGCATCGTCAGCACGTTGCCTGCGTGCTTGCGTCATAAATTTGCCCACGTGCAGATGTTTATGCTCCTCGTGCACGTCCGCCAGAGCAAACATCTGCACGAGCCAGAGAGCTGATTGAAGAGAACAGCGCGTGACAGTGGCGGGAAACAAAGAAATAAACTGATTAACAACATTAAATTACTGAAAGACAAACGTCATTTATGCGGATTTGGCTTTTTAAACCCTTTAAGTAAAGGGACTGTTATGGCGCCTTCATTTATGCTGGGAAAATCGTGTACTAATTCCAAAGATATCATTTTCTTCCCAGTTAGAGAAACATATCTATATCAAAATATATCTGCTGGACAAACAATTTCATTCAGCAACTCAAGGGACCAAAAACATTACTGGTTTCTTTTCACGGATATTATTCCTTGACAATATTTTAGATAGATATTAAATCCATCCAATTATTTAATCTGTATATTAAACAATAACTTTGAAACAAAAATTTTTTAGATTTTTTTCAGATTTTTTTACTTTAATTTTTATATTATGATGAACTTGCATGGAAAATAATACTGGAAGTCAGAGATCATAATTTTAAAAGCAATACCTGGACCCCATTACATTGCACTTGTACAGATATTAAAATCTATTTAGTAATGAACACTAAATGCAGAGTTTGAACATTTGGTGGCTGTCATTATTCAGTACAGTATCTCAGTCATGGTGGTCGATGACTAACCACAACTTAACACACTTGTGATCACTTTAACAATGGACATCACACAACCTGAAACATGAATAACATTCAACCTGAAAACAGCATGAATAAAACAATGAATAGAACATGGATGGTAACACTCCCATAAGTCTTTGCTCCTGAAACCATCAATGGTCAAAGCGACAACACCCTCCACTCACTACTATGTAATGTTGTCTTTTTACTCTTTGCTATGTTATCCTTTTATTATTATTATTATAGATAGATAGATAGATAGATAGATAGATAGATAGATAGATAGATAGATAGATAGATAGATAGATAGATAGATAGATAGATAGATAGATAGATAGACTTTAATATGCTAAAATTAAGTTGTCAAGCAGCTCATGTAAAAAGACAAATATGACATTACAATTATTATCATTGTTGTTGTTGTTATTTAAATCCTCCCTGTATTCGCCTTACTGTATCTGTGTTCATGTTTAGTATCAGTTCCCTGTTTTATTTTGGAGTATTTTGTTTAATTGTTTTCTTGTGTCCCGCTCTGATTCATAGGTCAGAGCATTTTATAAACTCTGTCTTTAAAGGTGCTATACAAATAAACGCATTATTATTCTTATTATTACTATATTTTACTTGATTAGAGGATCTGAGTAGTAGAGGTAATTTATATTATTTGCATATGTGTTTTGATCAAACCTCTACAAAGGTTTTTTTCTTCTCATGTTTCATAATTCCTATTTTTTTTATCATGGCCCTGAAGGCGGCGTCTGGACGGAGGGGGGCAGGGTGCAGCAGTGAAATCCCTCCCCGGATTTGACAAACACGCACGCACCTTCACTGCTTGTAAACAGAGGCTCACACGTGACGCCGAGCGGCCGCATTGTCTGCGAGCGGACAAAGACCCGGACGGTTTGGCGTTTGTTGTCGTTACCGAGCGCCGGTGGCGTCGGGCAGGTGAGCTGGCAGGCGCCATGACGACCGACGTTATCAGCCCCGAGATGAAGCCGACTTCCCCGCTGCGTTTACACCGCGACGTCCGGTGAAGTTCTTCATGTCTGGATCCCTGGATCCGACGGCGTGTGGGGGGGATAACGACGTTAGCTGTAAACAAAGCTGGAAACCCTTTGTTTCGCCGTTTTATCTTAGTTTTTTTTTTTTGTTTTTAGCTCGGTTTTTTTCGCCTCGTCTCCGGCGGTTGTTACTTTCCTAACCGCCGCCGACCGTTAGCTCGTTAGCCGGAGCCGTTAGCTTCGACACCGGAGTTGAATTTTTTATTTTTTTTTGATTATTTATTTATTTATATTTTTTTTAAGCTAACGTTAATCTACTTGTCTTTTTTCACTGGCTGGATGAGATGTCATTCACCATGGAGGACAACTTGGAGTCCGGATGGGTGTCAGTCCGACCCCGGGTCTTCGACGAAAAAGAGAGGCACAAATTCGCCTTCATCGTGGCCTGGAACGACATCGAGGGGAAGTTCGCCATAACCTGCCACAACAGAACCGTGCAGAGACGGGCCACTTTCCTGGACCCGCTCCTCGACTGTAGCCCCGCCGCCGCCGCCGCTGCCGCCGCCGCTGCGCCTCCAGCCCCCGGAGCCTCGGTGGCGGAAAAACCCACGACCAGGAAAGATGAAGTCTGCCAGGCGATTAAAGTTAGACCCCATTCCGTCCCCAAAGGGAAGCCCGCAACAAAGACGGATAAGAGGGGTTTAAAAGCCGCGGGTTCACAGACATTGGAGTGTGTCAGCCACGCATCAGGGTCCTGGGACATTGTGACACCCAAGGTTATAGATATCGAGATCCTGGACCCCGTGGATGTCCTACTGTCTCCGGATGATTCAGACCCAGGGGACCGTGAGAGCAGCGGCCGTGAGGACTTCAGCTGGGCCGGGCTGTTCTCCTTCCAGGACCTGAGGGCAGCCCACCTCCAGCTGTGCGCCGTCAACTCGGACCTAGAGCCGTGTTTACCGTCCTTCCCGGAGGAGCAGTCCGGAGTGTGGACGGTGCTCTTCGGCGCCCCCGGGATGTCGCAGCGGGAGACCGAGGCCCTGTGCTACCAGCTGCAGGTGTACCTGGGCCATGCCCTGGACACCTGCGGCTGGAAGATCCTCTCACAGGTGCTTTTCTCCGAGAGCGACGACACGGAGGAGTACTACGAGAGCCTGAGCGAGCTGAGGCAGAAGGGCTACGAGGACGCGCTGGAGAGGGCCAAGAGACGCATGCAAGAGGTGAAACAAACATGTAGATGTTGAGTCTATGCACCAAGGATAGAAAGTTTTTCATGCAAAAAGCAGACAGCGTCAGGATGTCTGCACTAATTTCAATTTCCTCCCACAGATATTAAAAAACAGCAGCTATACAGTGTTTTTGTATGTTATTTTAGCGAAAAAGTGACTTAAGTGTTGTCCCAGACCTCTGACCTTATTCAAATCCCGTGAATGGGTCACTAAATAATCCGTTTTAACAGTTAAATCCATCAATTCATTCACCCATCCAGTTTTTTTTATGCTCATTTGTTGGTCAGATAAAATAGACACATGAAGGCATCATTTTGGGATGTTAAAAACAATAAATGTCACATTTAACATACACAACACCTGATTGACTAATTGAGAAATAATCTGCAGATAAAACAATCGTGAGTTTTAGCTCTAGAGTAATTATGTTATTTGGAAAAATGAGATATGACTGAAAATACTTGCACATGCATAACAGTCCTAGTGTGTTTCTGCTGGTTTACATTGAAACCTTTAATGCTTTGGCCTGTGTGATCATGAGGCTGGTGTTAAATCAGCTTCAATGTGGTTTAAAAAGCCTTAAATCGAAGTTGGTGGAGCTGCAGAAACCCTGGGGCTGGTCCCACACAGCTTGTAGTTTCCAGAGGATAATTGTGCCTGATGGTTGGCTCATTCTCCTCCTCTTCCTTTGTCGCCCCCCTCCACCCTCCCCTATGTGATAAACCATCTGTTGCTGCACGTTTGCAGGCCTGTAATATGAGCGGGTCTGGGCCAGACATCACACTCCAGTTGGCTGAGCAGTTTGAGGGGAGTTGCACAGAAACATGGGAGAACAATCAGAGGTGGAGTTACAGAGGTGACGCGTCACCACAGCTGTTGAGGCTGTTTCAGTCTTTGCTGAAGACATATGTTCAGCTCCACAAGCACGTGAGGCTATCATATGTTTTCATTCAGGTCTGCAGCACGTGTCAAGTGTTACCTGGCTGTTAGAGCAGATAAATGAGTGAGCGACAAATCTGAGGTCGCTACCGTGACGTCTAAATAAAACCATGGTCATGATCACTGTGTGGCTGAGAGGACACAAAGCCTTGAGCAAAGTCTTTCACCTCCTTTGTTGTCTTGTTCAACAGCTTGACACACAAACCACAAACAGCTGCGAAAGGGCTCGGCCCAATAAGGGAAGAAATTATTTTAATGACATAATGTCTCACTTATTCACTCAGGCCACTTTATTAGGTACACCGGTAAAATCTGACGCAATCTAACACACCAGCTCAGCCACAAATTCCACCTTAAAGAGATAAAATGTTCTGTTTTGATTGAGTAACTATATGTGTATGACTGAGACACCTGTGCTAACTATGACCTCAGAAATAAACAGATTCAGGTGTTCCTATTAAAGTGGTCTAGGGGTGTATGTAACAGAGTTGTTCCTGCACACATCTTTAAAGGAAGTGTTGACTGTTGTATTGGGCTTAGTTATATTAAAATTACACACAGATTTGGCCTAATCTGGTGAACAGAATGTGCGACTATGTTGTGAGTCAGTGTTGAGTTTCCTGGTTTCTCTGTCCTGCTGGGAAAAGTGATCAGGACAAGGATGATAAGGGAGGTCAAGCTATTCGTCTGTCTGAGTGTGAGGACATCACTGAAAATGGAAAAAAAAAGTCTTTTTAATGCCAGAAAGTTAGTCACCAACTGTTCTGTTATTTTAGGTTAATAATAGTTCTCTTGTATAAAGCAAATATTCCACATGTGAGGATTTGCTACTTTTTCCTGTTTTATCTCTATGGGAATCGAACTATTGGTCAAAGAAACAGTATATAGAGGTTATCAGCATTAGACTATTATGGAGTTGATAATGAAAGTAATCAGTAGCTGCAACAGAGACAAAAACTGTCACTGTAGTTGTGAAATGTGTTTTTAGTATTTGCTCTTTTACATACATGAAAGCGCGAACACAAAATTATAAACCTGTCATAGTACAATGCAAAACTATCTCTGGCGTTCAAAACGACAGCCTCTAGAGTAGAATCCACACCTCGCTGCTATGGTGTCAACAACAACAGAGGTAGGGTTTACTACAAGGCAGTTTTATTTACACGCACGTGCTCCCATTTTCCTGGTTTATTCTTGGCAAACCTTGACTCTAGGTAATGTAATAAAACGAGCACTGACCTGGACGATGGTCTAGATATAGTCGCACGTTGTGATAGGAAGAAAACGAGGACACACAAATGTTTTACTTCTAAATGAGTTTTGCTCCATTTGACCTTTGAGTTATAGGTTGCTCCGTCCTGTTGAGCTGCAACAATTTATTTGATTAGTCGATCTAGACAAACTTAAAGGTCCCATGTTTTAACTTTGCCAGTGTTTTATTTTGAAGTGTTGATCCATATCCATAAGAAGATATATTTATGGTATTAAGACCTAAAAACCATCTCAGTGTAGTTTTACATCTCCTCTCCGGCTTCTCTCTGAAGCTCTAGTAACAATAGATTGACTGACCAATCAGGAGAGAGAGCATCTGAGCCTCTCTCCTGATTGGCTGACTGTTTTGGAGTGATCTAATAGAAAATGTAGGTAAAACACTTAGAGAAACCAAATCCTACAAGGTTGGATGGTGGGTCAGTGGCGACTGTGTAGTTGTGACATCACAAAGTTACGGAACCTAGACCTGGTTTATAATCAAAAAACGACAGCGAATCTCGCTTGATACGATATGAGACCTTTAATTTGCACTTATCTTGATAATTGAATAATGAAATTGACTGATTTCAGCTGAAGTTTAATTTTACAGCACCTTTCACTAACAGTCACAAAATACTTCACATCATAAAAAGAACAAAATCTCAAGAAATAGGACAATAAAAAAACAACACAATAAATAAAAGCTGTTACAAAAAGATGTCACATGAAAAGCCCAGGCCCCTTGTGTGAGGATTGTTTGTCATGTATGAGAGTGACCTGAGTATCTTTGGGTTTTGTGCCTGAAGCACATCGTGTGTTGTGGGAAATCATCATAAAGAGCCCGGCCTGGTTGTTTTGGTGTCTGTGGAGCAGGTGGAGAATCACTCGCCACAACTTTTCACAAGATGCAGCCTCATGCTCCAGACCTTGTGATGTGTGTGGAAAACACTCATCTGATGTAGGGCAAAGTCTGTGGATCATTGACCACAGACTTACAGTTTTTCTTTATCTGTGGCCTGTGGTACAACAAAAACAGCTTACCTACAGTAAACCTGACACGTTGTAAGCTAAGAGCTACACATTAATATCTCTGCTCGGCTCTTTGTTGTCGTCTTCGGGTGATGATAATGTAAAACCTGTGAAAACTGATGAAACATTAACTACACTGTGATTAAAACAGTCTGCAGTTTGCTATCAAACATCAGGGTGTGAGGGTAATGTAAACCTGGCATGTATGAGCTGCAAATGCACATTAAAACTAATTACTTTCATTACGGATTCATATTTCCATTAATGACACAGTAGTTAAGTGTTAGATAACAGTGGAAAATGTCAGGGTGTCATAATTAAATACACGTACATGTACTGTCTGTAATGTTGGAGGCTATTTGGTTGTATTACATTACACTGAAAGGTTGTGTCTAATATTTATAAAAACAATCATACATAATATTTGATTCTAATTATAATCCCTTTCAGTTCATCAGCACCAACAGCTGCAGCCTCCACTGTTATAATCCCCACGAAGGAGGATTTATTGCACATGATGTTCCTTATAAATTGGAAATTGAGTGTATCTTTGAGCTAAAGGCAGTAATATCACGGAAATTACTCCTATTCCACATCACTATGTGATCTTAATGTAAAACTAGTACACAGATGAGTATGAAGAGAATAATGTTGATCATCTTGTATGAACAGCTCATGTCAGATCCGGAGGAGCGGTCGTTCTGGTTGTCAGTGTGTTGGAGGCAGAAGGAATTTGCAGACCTGAGAACTTTGACAAGGTCAGACCAGGTCATAGCACCTTGAGAACCTCGAGGCTTATGTGATGCTCCCTGTCGTCAGTGGCGAGGGACAAACCGTGAACCAGTGCAGCCTGACCCCTCTGGTGGGAACCGACAGAAGAGGCCAGTGTGGCACGAGTCGCAGTAAATATTCATGATGTTTATGGTTTGGTTTGCCACAGGCTGGTCTGAGGGCCCACACATGTTTCAGCTCATCAGTGTAGACACTTACATTACTTAAAGGATTTGTCTCTGGGTTGACTTGATTCATAGGTGGTGGCAACTCTGGGAAGAACCTTGTGCTATTTGTGGGAAAGATTTCCCTTTTAGACTGACTTTGTTTTTCTTCAAGCCTCTGAACAGAGCGTCTGCTCAGCTCAGTCGAGGCGTGTTCCTCCTGTGAGACGAAGCACATTCAGTACCAACAAACTGGAAGAGCTGGTCCTGATGACAGGGCTGGAGCGGCTGCACTGTGGCTGGTATCTCTCAGAACGTCCTGTAATTATGTTCTCATTCCACATTTGTCTGAGTCGACAGCTAAATTTAGCACATGAACTTTTTTTTTTTTTTTTTATCACAGCTTTCAAATAAGTTGGAAGGGTAAAAAATAAGTGCATTTAATGTGAAACTGAGTCCTGTAATTTGCCCCTTTTTCCTGTTCAGCTGGTATTTCAACAACTTAAACATTTTCATTTAAGATCAAATGCAGTTTGAGACTGAATTTGCTGCTTTTAGCAAATGAAATGCTAACAGAAGTCATTACCACAAAGTCACCTAAAAATATACAATAAAAACTGTGTTTTTAATGAATCTGTTGATTCTATTCTAGATTATTTGAGTCCGATCACAAAATCTCCTCAGATTCCTTCAGTTTTGTTGAACCAGAAGTTCAAACCTTTCAGTTGAAAAGCAGAAAAATTGTCATAATAAAAGTGTGAACCTGTGAACTTTGTGCATTTTGTTAATTTTTATTTGAAATAGACAAATTGATTAATTGTCTCATTGCTTCTTCTTAGTAATAATAATTATAGTAGCAACATGAAATTAGTTTTCAATCACAGTTTGATTGGAAACCTTTATTTTGTGAGATGGTAACAGGATGTTATTTCAACTTAATTATACTATTTCCCTTAAAAATCAATTTGTATTGTAAAACTGCTGATGATGTTATATGTGATTATAGGGCCCAAAGTTATTGATTGGAAAATTCTTATTTTGTCTTTCCAACAGCCCAGAACCTGAAAATGTTCAGTTTTAAAGTCACTCAGGACTAAACAAAGAGTTTAGTCTGTTTAACTCTGAGACTTGTAATCCTGCTGCCTTTGAAGTGCAGGCTCAGCAGCTCACACACTGAGCAGGCTCAGGCCCCGTGGCTCTCATCAACAAATAGATTTGACTATGTAAATAAAGTTACAGTGGGGAATGAGAGCATTGCATTATTAACAGCTGTGTCTTCAAAGGAACCAGTAAAAGAAAAGACTCATCCAACAATGATTTATTCTGAAATCCTCCAGCACATCTCTCCCTAAAAGTAAAATCTAAAACTTTGAATCCAACTTTATACGTTAAGACAGCTCAAGAACAGCAGAGCTCTTCTTCACTGGTGCCCCTGCTCGTTTAGCCTGGTGGGGGGGGAGGGGGGGACTCAGTGCATGGTTGGTCAGTGGTTACCAGGGAGACGCCGGCCCATGGTAAACAGTAGGAGCAGTGTTCGAGCTGAATCGTGCAGTGTCTGCCCCGCTGCCCAACGTGGAGGGCTTCGGAAAAGCAGCCTGCAGTTAATATAAGAGTCTCTATTCATATCTATAGAGAGAAGAGCACTTTATTCACAGCTATGCACGGAGATTGGGTGCTGGTACATTTCAATATTATCTGAGGCAGAGGTGAACGAGGAGTATTGTGCTGTGTGAATGGGAGCCACTGGTTTCTGAGAGCTGGGAGGTGAATTGTGTTTGTGTGGACAAAAGCTGTTTTGATAGCGTTTATCTCAGGAACAACGAACCGTCTGTGGACAGATGGACATATGGTCTGAATCAGCAACAGTTGGGGCTAATTTATTCTCATTGTGCTACTCTCCAACATTATATTTTATGATATCATTCCTGACCACACACAAACCACTGGGGCTCTCTCGCTCTCTTTACTCTTGTTCCTATAAAATTAGATTTTTTTCTCCTTGAGCTTTGAAAGAGCTTTTGTTTGGGACTTACTGTAATTGCGCATTAGTCAGAATTAGACCCAGAGCGCACTAAAAGCCAGTTTAGCAACACAAGCATCACACCCTTGGTCTTTTATATAGGTAATGATTTTAAATGAGCTGTTTTATTGTAAACTTGTCTATAAAGTTATTATATTAAGTAGCTGCTCAGTTGAATGTTTGAAGGAGAAGTCTGGTCCTTCCTGTGTAGCATTGTGCCATTCACTACTATTATTGTCCAGACCTGGGTGACATGTCCCATCAGGACCATGAGTACAGTTCAGGGGCCACATCCTTAGGAGGACGCAGTCTACGAAGGTGTGGTCCTTTGTAGCCGCTGTAGTCCGTGATGACCGAACCAAAATGAGATGGTCTTTGTCTACGGACGATTTTCCTCCTTTCTCCTTGACAACATACAAACCTTGTAACGGTTGAACCTTTAGCTGAAACCCAACACCTACCTCTGAAAGTGTGATCCTCTGGCTCTCTGTTGGTGATTATTTCTGCCATATTATTTTTTTATCAATCAGCAATGAATCTCGGGATAGTTTGACCCACGAAGGATCCGCCTGTTGTAAGTTTCATTTTCCAGGAAAAAGACGACACATATATCAGCTGCTTACGAAGGAGCCTTTAAAATGAGACGGTCTAGACGCACCGACCGAAGTCTTCAACTAGACTTTGAGTCAGTCCCACATATGTCATCCTGGAGCTGTTAATAGTCACTGCATCAGTCATAAGTAACAGTTCTTTTCATTACCAATTAGTTTCATTAATTTATTGATTAATTGTGTCAGAAACATGTAAAATAGATGGAAACCGCAAATGATTTCTTTTGTCTGAGACCAAAACACTTTCAGTTCATTGTCAAGCTGTTAATTAATCGACCAAAAAATGAATCAATATTTAATTAATCGATAAATCAAATCCTTCAGCACAAAAATAATCTGTAACATTTTTGAAATCGTAAACTGAATATTTATGAAGCTATGATTCATTTTTTGACATTTAATAGAACAAACAACTAATTTATTGATTTATTGAAGAAATAATTGCAGATTAAACGACAATAAAAAAAAAAAATTTATCCCGGCCCTAACTGTTGGTTTAGCCTTTTCATGAATGACAGTTGTCCTCCTTCAGGTGGAGGGCGTCGCACCCTGTGGATCCTTTTGTTTTCCAGCTACATCT
Source organism: Rachycentron canadum (assembly GCA_038496675.1). Classification (NCBI taxonomy): domain Eukaryota; kingdom Metazoa; phylum Chordata; class Actinopteri; order Carangiformes; family Rachycentridae; genus Rachycentron; species Rachycentron canadum. Next base: position 19,479,955 of record CM076666.1, read on the forward strand.
TTTCTCTGTGTGTTTCCTGTCCAGGTGCTGGACAAGCACAAAGCCATGGACAGCATGGTGGAGCTGCTGCAGGTGTACCCCGAGGAGGACGAGGCGTACGGGGAGCTGCTGGAGGCTACAACTCAGCTCTACCACTACCTGCTGCAGCCGTTCAGGGACATGAGGGAACTGGCCATGTTGCGCAGACAGCAGATTAAGGTAACACACACAGACACACACACACACACACACATATACAAATACCATCTGTTTTGGGGCTTGATTTAAGTAGGTTTAGGCCTCGCTGTAGCCGGCTCACTGGTCTGTCCTGGGACACACTTTGACTTGTATCAGACGGCTGGTTCACTATAGTCGACTCCACTGGTTACAGTGCCTTCGCTGTGGTTTGGCTGTTTTTAAAATCCAAGGTCAGTGCTGGGAAACAAGCCCCGAACCGCTGCACGGTGAAGTCGTCCACTGAGCCCGCCCCTCTAAGCCCACTGTAATGACATTAGCATTAGTTGCTGAGGCTCCATGTGGTGGTAATGGTGTAGTAGCCGATCTGTGCTGCCTTGTAGCTTTGCATCTGGGGGCTGTGGAGGGCAGAGGATCAGCCAGAGAGGCTTTTTCCTCCCCGCCCAGAGCGGCTTAACCAGCATAAGTATTATTACAGCAGCCACTAAACCACTCAGTAATTCTGCAGCCTCAGCACACTCTGTTTTCCACATTCTTCCTCCACTCCATCTTTGTTGTTTTTCTTCATTAGAGGCTTGAAAAGTGAAGTAAATCCACAGGCTAATCTCCACTGTCTCACAGCCTCCACAGAGCTGGGCTCAGTGTGAGCACGAGCCCGGTCGGGTCAATAGGTCACAGCTCGACTTTGTTACCACAGCCTGCAGAGCATTCAGGTGGTTTCTGCATAAATACAATACAAATATGACACATCACACCTTTTACTAATATTACCATGTCACCCAGACCTCACAGATACATTCAGGGCCACTTCAAATCATAGGAAATGCCAGTTGTTTGTGCTGCTTTTGGATATTTAATGAAAGAAATGTAAAGTATGTGTGTATTTTATATTGTGAAGCCTTTCAAATGAGTTTAATCTGTACATTTTAGTGTTTTGTTTTTTTTTTTTTATTAATTTATTTCCAAGGTTGTAAACAAAATTATATTGTGGCAGCTATTTTACTCTAATTACCTCGGCTTCATCTTAAATACCATATTGTGAAAATATTTTGAGTACACCTGTTGACAATCAGGCCTTGATCGACCATCCATCATCTATAACCCTTATCTTATGCAGGGTCGTGGGGGGGGGCTGGAGCCAATCCCAGCTGACATTGGGTGAGGGTGGGGTTCAGTCTGTCATAGGGATGAGACAACAACCATTCACACTCGCACCTTGGGGCAATTTAGAGTCACCAATCAACCTAACCTGCAGGGACAGGGAGACCATGTAACTCCACACAGAAAGGCCCCGTGATACCCCCCCCCCCCCCAAGACAAACACCTGATAACCAGCCCTGTAACTTGCCCTGCTGTGGATTCAGTGAGTTTGCTCTGGGCTACAACTTCAGTGTCAGTTTTTCAGCTCCTTTTTTTTTTTTTTTTTTTTTTTGCCTATATTTGTTCACATTTTGGCAAAATGGCTCCATTATATAAGAGGCCAGCTCAGTTTTTAGCAGATCCCGTGTTCAGTGCAGCCGTGGACGCCCAGACAATCGTCACTGGACGACTGATAATGAAGAAAACTTCAAAAAAAGATTTTTTATGATTCGGACGTCAGAGAGAATGATGTAGTCAGAGAGTGTAAGTGACACTCAACCTAAAAATATGTGTTTTGTGTCCGTGTGTTGACGTTTGAGCTCCAGTGTCACTGAGTCAACGTGTCTGTCTTGTTGTCCTCAGTTAGCCTGGACTGTGCAGTGGTGTTGTGTTGCACAGAGCTCAGTGTTGTTTCATTGGGCTCATGCTGTGTCTCCTCAGTCATTCACCCTCTGTGCTGTTGTGAGTAATTTCCCTTCTGAGCTACAGCAGCATCCTGCCACTAACCAGCACAAGTGACTGTGTCAATGTGTTTATTCAGTTTAGACATTTCACTGAGTCACCAAATTGTATATAACACTTTTTGTAAAAGGAAAAGTCTGGTGATCTTATATTCTGTCATTGGTGTCAGTGATTCCCATGAAAAGACAAAGAAGTGAATAGATTTTTACTTTTTAATCCATATCCTCATAGATCTTCTTCCTCTAAACCTCAGAGCTCCAGAAACAATGTTGTTAAAAGTAGGGCTGCGCCATAAAAATAGATATTTTGACTCTGATTTCAGTTTTAACTATTGTTTTTACATTTAATTTTAAAAAATGATGTGACTTTTTTTGGTCCTTGTAGCAAATAAACATGTTACTTCCTCTTTTACATCATGAGAATATGATATGATGGCTGCAGTGTTGTCGTAGCACCACAACGCTTACGGTGCTAACAATGCACAACAATGTTGTGACACATTTTACTTTAATCAAAAAATTGACGTTTCCGTGATTTGGATATTGGATATTTTCTGATTAATTGTGCAGCTCTAGATAAAAGAATCAATGTTTGACTTTTTTGCTATTAAAAGAACAGAAATTATTAATCGATCAATCATCAGAATAGTTTCAGTGTCTTCTTCATTCTTCATTGAAGATTTTTACGATTTCATTCATGTTCTGCTGCTTATTCAAGTCACATGATCAGGAATTATTGTTATGTGCAGCTGAAGCTCTGAAATGTATCGTGACTTCAGTCTCACTAGAATCAGTGTAGTGTGGCTTTTTCCACATGTATTTGGTCCTTGTTTTTCATTAGCTTCACAAAACAGTAGCGCTGTGGTGAAACCCGTGTGGAGACGTTTCATCCTGCCTCTCTGACACTTTCTGAGATTCTGAACTGTGCACAAAGAGTTTCCAGCGTCACCACCTGCTCCCCTCAGGGCGACCCAACAGCTGAAAACAAAGCTGTATGCAAATGACTCCTCGATGCCGACAGAGGCGGTTGGTTTCTGCCAAACTGATGAGTCAGGGGAATCATGAGAGATTCTCTCTGAAGAAAGGGAAGGAGAGGGACACAGGAAACTATCATTTACATGCAGTTTGCATCTGACCTGATGTCACAGAGGGTGAAGTGAAAAAGATGAAAGCAGCTGCTGAGGATCAGTTGAAGTGTAATAATGAAGTGAAGTTAAGGTTCAGTTGAGCTGAGGGTGGTTCAGAAAAATATCTTTACATCAGGAGTGTGTTGTGTTTTCTAGCTGTGGTAGGTTTTTGTATCCACCAAAACTGCTTAGGAAAACATCTAATGGCTGTTGTCATTATTGATCAACCTGCTGATTATTTCCTCTTTGAAGCTGATGATCGATCAGTCGATTGGTTGATTAAAATGATTCAAGTGTCCATCACAGTTTCTCATCAGACAAAACTGATCCAAACTGACCTGAAGGCTCCAGGTGCAGTTCAACACACAATGAATTTGTTGGTGCTTTTGATGCATGTACTGACTTTATCAAATGTAAATAAAATAAAGGTCATTAGTAACAGTATAACTAGATTCTATCTCAAGTCTTCAGGTGAGATGAAAAATAGATGTGTGGTCAAAAGAACATGTTTCTGCTCTGAATACCTGAATATTGGCTCTAAATACCTACAATGGTGCTTGAGTGGTTAATGGGAAATATCCAAAAACTAGTATGTCATATATATATTCAGTTTATTGTCACATAAAACTGAGACAAGCAGAAACGTTTGACATGTGAGACTCTGATACTGAGTATATTTGCTTTTTCTCAGTCTGAGCTGATTTCTCATCAATAGTTGCCAATAATTCCTTTCATCAACTATTTGACCAGTAGTTGCCGCTCCACAGTTCAGCTGTGTGTTTCTGTTTAACTCGGACATCTGAGTGGGACTGAATTAGTGACTGACACAGCAGGTGGACACATGAATGAATGATCAGCTGAATGAATCGACAACAAAGGGTGTCGAGTGTATAGGTGAATGGTGCATTGTGGGACGGCCCTATTACGTGTCGGAGCTGTGCGGCGTGGGTGTCCTGTTGCCTGGAAGGTCAGAGTCCGGCCATGAATTAAATATGTGGTTTCTCTGTCCGAGATAGTTTTGTAACGCAGTGAGCTCCAGCTACTGTTTCACGTCGGATGTAGTGTTACTCGGCAACAGTTGTCATGGTGCCTCCCTTAACGCCTGCTGTGTTCATGAAATATCACGTAGCAGATTGAGCAGATTGAGCTGGACGTCGCCTCTGATCCAGGATTCAATCGGATTCTGATTCACAAAGTTCAGAATCAGTTCGATTTGACTCAGTATAGATGTTTGTATACGATGAGAAAAGGTGGCTTCATTGATCCCTGCAGAGGAAATTCAGTCCAAACTAATTTATCTATACTGGTCGGGTCTAAGGTTTTTACCTTAGTTCAGATGCTAAATACGTAAGTGAACAATTAAAAGAAAGTTTAAGGAGAAGACATGAGGGTGTTTTTATTTTAGGAGAAAACTTATGTCAAATTTGACGAAAACATTTTTTGTTCAATGGTTTAAGTGACGTTTTAAATATTAGGAGAAAACCTTAAATACTTAAGGACATCTTAGGAGAAGACTAAAGGGTTTTTGTGTAACCATTTTTATTTACTTGATTTATGTAAAAGAATAAGATAACCTAAAATACTTTGAATTTTAAAACCTGCTGTGAGTCGACCTGTAGCTGCAGCTGGTAAAAACTGCTGAGTGTTGAACTCTGTGTCTTTCACAAAAAGACCTTTAATGCTATTTTAACCAGATGAGATAAGAGCCACCATGACGGTGTCCAAGCTCCTCACCACGGGAACCTGCGTCACCTCTATTTTCAGCTCAGTCTGTCATGTCTGTGTTTTGTCACCAACAGCTGTTAACCAGAGGTGTTAAAGGAAGTCATTCAGTTACCACGGTAACCCCCGCCAGCCTTAAGGAGAGACGTTAAAAAGAACAAAAAAAACAAGCCGTGGATGAAAACAGACACTACAGATGATTATGCTGTTTGTTTACTGGGACGTCCTTCCTGTGTCTGTGGCACCGTGAGAGCCCAGCACTGAATGAAGGGTTCAGGTGACACCAGGAGGCAACAGATGAGAGGAGACTCCGTCACCAGGTGGTGATGAGAGACGAAGATGAAGATGATACAGGTGGAGACGAGGCCCCGTTATATCAAACTGTCAGAAGACAGGAGTTTGTGGTTTGTTCTCTCCTCTAACTTCAGAGAGTGGATAGATTTAATGTGGTAAATGAACAGGTGACGTATTCACTACATGGGAGAGAAAATTTCTTTCATTCTTCCTCAGTTCGAGAAACATTTATGTATATTTTACTCTTTGAATGTTTCTACTTTGGACTTTTTCCATCTGTGGGATCTGGACCACACATATTTGAATTGATCAACATATTTAGCTTCTTTGAATTTCATCAAAGCAAAACTCGTCTCTTTTTAAAGTCTTGAGTGATATTTTATGTTTGGATGATGTTGCTCAGTCTGGTCTTGTGAGGTTGTTACCTGTTTGTGTTGTTTGCTTGTTTGTTTTGTCGTCTTTTCTGCTTCGTTAACTCAAGATAAAATGAAAATTCGACTCGATCTGAATGGTAGATAATGTACCTCTGCCTGTTGGCAGAGCATCTTTATAGGTTTATGTTAAACCGTCTAAATGACGTCTAGACATATATGTGATGTGTGAAGCTGTTTGTGGCTGCAGAGTGAGTCTGTGGCTCTGAAGCAGAGTAAATAACCTGTAGCTGCTCAACTGTCTCGATTTTCACCGGTTTTGTCTGAACAAGATGCTAAAACAGGCAGATTCTTTTTTTTAAAGATACTTTACTTACCTTTAATTTATTTATTTAGTTTAACTTCATATGTCTGAGTCTTAGAGGCTTTTATTTAATAGAAACAGAATACTTTATATAGCCCTCAGAGGCAATTAATTTATTAATAAAAATAATAAAATAACCCCCCAGAGAATCGTTATCAGTCTATAAACTGGTGAATTAACTGGATTCTCTGATTTTTGTTTACGACTTTACATTTGTTTTCTATTTTATTCCCCTGGATGTAACATGTTGATGTGTAACTAAACATTTCCTGGTCGTGCCGGTGTTTTCTATTTTCTGCTTTGCATAAAACCAGTGGATTCAGATCCGATCGAGGGCCAGTGTGACAGGGCTGAGCAGCTGTAGTTTGATGTGTCACAGGGACGGAGCAACAATCAAGCTGTTTTCAAACGGCTCCGCTGTCACAGACAGTGACATGTGTCCAGATCTGATTGATCCTCTCGTCCCTTTGCCGCCGTGTGGGTGTTAAATTCAGGACTCGCACGTGAAGCGGCAGTGGAGCCTGGATGCCGACACACTGAGATCAGGGCCGAACGGCACAGAGCTTCATTTTTACTTTAATATTTTCTTTCTCTCTTTCTGCTTTTTTTTTTTTTCCCTGTCTGGTCTCTGACGTAATCTCTCCTCCCCCACTCGCTCCCGGTTTCACCCCAAAAACCACTCCCTGTTCTCGAGCCTCACGTGCAGACACACACACACACACACACACACACACACACACACAGTACATAGCACATACTGCTGGTGAAGATAAATCAGGGCAGTTGAGGTTTGTTGGTGATTGCTATGGTCTTGTTTATTTTCAAGCACCTACACACATCTGTTTTCCATTGAGATACTAATATATGTGTGTATGTGCACGAGGGCCTCACGGGGAGTGTAGTGTAGTGTAGTGTAGTGTGTGTACATTTTGTTCTTGGGGGTTGTGTTTCTCCCAGGACAGGACTCCACGTGGCACAGCGTTTCCCCTGTTTCTCACTCTTCACATGGCCTGACACGAGCTGCTGGGCTCTGAGACTCTAACTCACATGTGAAGTTCTGCCACCAAGTGAAAACTCTTTGTTTTGGTGTCAGTTATTATTTTTTTTTATTTTTTTGAAACAAGCCCAGTAGGACACTGGGTTAGTGTCACTCTGAACACAAACATGCACAGACTTGTCTTCAGCCACTGTTACCACCATCTGCTGTGAGCTGCTGGTACTACAGAGACACCCTGAGGACACCATCGTCTCCAGTGTCCACGACTATAAATCTGCTTGGAAAACAAACCACAACTTGCCTGTGAATCATCGCGTTTATGAGTTTTCTTCAGTATCAAAGTCGTCAGCTGATGATTGTGTGTAGATTCACGGACTCACTGTGAACGGGAGCCTCTCGTAGTTTTTTTCATGATCAATTTAAATGTCAATGAACCAGGATGTAAACAAATACAGGCCACAGTCAACTCTCTGGATCCACGGTGACATTATACTCTGTCTAAATCGAAGGAAGAATAAAAACAAGAGTCACAAAATCCATTAATACAAACTGTTGTCATGCTGCCCGACACAGGACAGTGTAGTCGTCCCTATTTTATCTGAGTGTTTGTCACAGCGTCAGACCCCGACCGAGCCTTGTTACCTGTGCTGATACATGTGACCTGCTGTAACCCCACCAGATCTCCCTGGAGACGGAGCGGCTGGGCCCTCGTCGCGTGGAGAGCCTGAGGAAGGAAGATGAGGAGTGGCAGAAGAAGGCTCACGCCGCCGTGCTCTCCATACAGGACCTGACTGTCAAGTTCTTTGAAACCACAACTCGGGCGCAGAAAGGTAAACAGCAGCAGGAAGCGTTTCCTGTCTTTAAAAAGCAGCTTTGTCTCTGCCTTTGAACGTGACCTTTGAACCTCTGCATTGAGTGTTTACTCCATAACAAACAGCAGTTAACACGGCGGGTAGACATCATTTAAAACTAACACTAACTAAGCTCTCACATACTGGAGTCGGAGAGTTCCGCCCCCTTGAAAGTATTTTAATCCCCAAACCATCTCAGCTATGCTCAGAGACCTGTCAGCTGACCTGCCCAAGGTTTCACTGAACCAGGCTGTGACTCAAAGCATCGATACACTTTTAAAATTTAACGAGAGTCGACACCTGAGATTTTTGTCTGTGTCGTTCCTGTTCGTCCACTTTTTGATTGATCGGTTGTTTTAGTCCTTTTTTTTTTTTATTGGTGAGAAAATGTGACAAACAGAGAAAAACATAGAAACACAGAGAGACGACATTGTCACATAATGTAATCTGTAAATAAGGTGAGATTTTAGGTGTGTGTGTGTGTGTGGTAGTAGTTATTTGTACATAATAATAATAATTTATAACAAAAATGAATTATTATAACTGCTACCAACGACAGCAATTGATGATGATGATGATAAGAGAGTATTAACAAATAACAGATATTGACAATAATAACAACAATCTAACAATAAAATAGACCAATAATATCATTATATTAGCTGATATTGATAATAATATTATAATGTTTTATTTTAATAATAATTAGAATAATATTGAAAATAGCAGAATGTTATCAATATTATTATAATATTAATATGATGTTATCGAGTCCATTTCTGACGTGTGTGTGTGTGTGTGTGTTGCAGCTCTGTATGAGCGAATGCGCGCCGACCAGAAGAAGTTTGGTAAGTCGGCGTGGGCAGCCGCCGTGGAGCGTATGGAGCGGCTGCAGTACGCCGTCTCCAGAGAAACTCTGCAGCTGATGAGGGCCAAAGAGATCTGCCTGGAACAGAGGAAACACGGCCTGAAGGAGGAGGTAAAGCTCAGCGTGCTCACACTGTGTGGGTGGGGGTTGATAAGTGAGTTTGTCAGGAGCCACTGAGAGAGAGAGAGAAGGGAAAAGTCAGATAATGGCAGCGTTAGAAAAGTGAGCTCATGGCTCAAACATCCTGTAATGGAGTCAATAACATCCTGTAACAGAGGAACTGACTCACAGGGGACGACTGTCAGGGTCAAACGTTTACTTCACGTGTGAAAATAGCCACAAGCTGCAGTTTACCTGCAGTAAGAACAGGAAACTGCCCCGGGTTCAGTTTCCACTGGGTTCAAAAGAAATGCACAGTCAAGTAGAGCTGCAAGGCACTGTGGGAAATCACCAGTATCCTGTGGAACACTAATGTAACTGTGTGGATCCAGATGCAGAGTCTGAGAGGGGGGGAGGACGCCATGCTGCGTCTGGACCAGCTGGAGGCGCTGTACTACAAACTGCAGCTGCAGCTGTACGACATCCAGGCCGAGGTGCTGTGCTGCGAGGAGCTGCTGCTCAACGCGCAGCTGCAGAGTCTGCGCAGACAGATGACAGGTGAGCATCCGGCTCGTTGTGTCTGCAGCCCAGTGGGTCAGACTGAGGACGGGACGAAGACTGAGCCCGACAGATACATGAGGGGAGGGGGGCTGATTTTAACAGATGGGAGAGATGACCTGCACAGAGGTCAGACCTCTGTGATTAGGACAGAGCCTTGATGACTGAGGTTGAGGCTCCAGGAGCCTTATGATTCATCTTTATCATTAAATTTATGGTTTTAGTCTAGAAAACGGTTTTTTTCTTTTTACCATTTTCATTTTCTCCATCTCTTCTGTTTTTCTTTCTTGTTTAAAACCCAAAGATCAGCAAAAATCTTCACATCTGAGGAGCTGAACTCACAAATGTCTTCATTTTTATTTGAACAACAAAAAGTTCAATCATCAAAATAGCTGCTAATAAATCTTCAATCAGCTGATCAGTTCAACTCCAAATATTTTATTTTTTTTAAAAATGAGTCGGAAAAAGCTGCAGTTTCTGTTCAATCAATCAAGTTATTTATTGATTTTACTAATTAATAAATCACTTCTCATTAGGGACATAATCTAGAAACAATAATAAAGGAAGCATTTCATCTGTGTATGAGAGAAATTTACTCATATGTGCAAACTTCCCTTGTATGTGTGCAAGGTTTTCAGTTGTGTGTGTGAGTGTTTGTTGTCTAGTTTTTTCAGTTGTGTATAAACCCTCAGCTGTTTGTGTGAGAGGGTTTTAGTATCATAGGTGGAGCTTCACCCCTGTTCGAGGCGGCGTTCTGATGGAGTCTGTTCTGACTTCCTCCAGAGCGACAGGATGAGGTTGTGTACTACGACGCCTTCGAGAGCCCTGACGCCATGAAGGGCGTAGAGGACCCTGCGGCGCCGCCCTCCCCCCTCAGAGATGAAGAACTGAGCGTCCTGCAGCAGCGGACGCGGCAGCTCGAGGCCCGACGCGGCCGCATCACCGCCAAAAAAGTCTACCTCAAAAACAAGAAGGTCGGTCAGATGGTCAGTGGGAGTTTGACGACGTCTCTGCAGCTGTTTTCCATTTTGTGATTCATGTGTTGTTTTGTTTCATAGGAAATCTGTATCGTTAATCACAACCAGAAGATACAGCAGCGTCTAGGTGACACAGCTGACTCTTCTCTTCAGTCTCTGCAGGTGAGATATTTACTGCACTGTGGATGTTCTCGTCCTCTGATGGGTGACTGAATATTCATGTCAGAAATATTTCATCTCATTACGTTCTTTAAGAGAGATACCAGACAGGAAGAAGGCGGGAAATACCAACCTGTGACCATCATGATGTTACTAACTGTTATATTTGTGGCCATGTTGTGAACATATCATCAATAACTGTTGAAGCAGCACTTTAAGGACTTAAAACCACGTCGTCTTCATAAGGAGTTTAATGAGAATTACCCACTGAATGAATGAGCTGCACAATTAATCTAAATATAAACAAACCAATTATTATTCAAATCACAGGAACTGCTCTTTTTTTAATAAAGGTGAAATGATCATTTCAACTGAAATTGCAATATCTTCCAAATAAATCAATAAGAAATATGATTTTTTTTTTTAAATGAATTGATATAAATAAATGAATATTGATCATCACACCTGTTGTTTCCTGTGAAGGGAGAAGCTGACGAAGATGACGAAGCCAAACAAAGTGCCAGAGTGAGTCAGGAGAGGCAGAGGACTCTGGACAGACTCCGCAGCCTGAAACAGGTGAGAGCTGAGACGGCCAGAGTCCAGACGTTGGCCTCGAACTGTGTTCTGAAAACTCACCGTGTCTCTGATCCGTGTCCACGCAGCGTTACCCGGGTCAGCTGACTCTGAAGTCCAGCCGCCTGCGTCTGAGCCAGGCTCACAGTCGGAGGCGAGCGGGTCAGCAGCCGAACACCCAGGCGGCCGGCGTTCAGACCGACTGCATCTCCGACCTCCCACAACTCTCTGCTCCTCCTCCGGCCGACGCCTGCGGCTGCGACAGCGTCTCTTTACCCACAATTGAGCTCCAGGATCTCGACTCCTCACCTCCTTTCCTGTCGCTGCCTCCTCTCTCGGCCTCCCCGTCCGTTCTTTCACTGGCTCCCCCGCCCCCTCCCCCGCCTCC
>CM076666.1:19505339-19519424 GCA_038496675.1 Rachycentron canadum
GGGGGGACCAGAGGGGAGCAGAGTTTGTATCATTGACTTGGTGGGGGGGAACTTCAGGGACATGAAAACGGGGGCCATTGGATCAGAGCCATGAACATGATTCTTTTGTTTCTTTTTACCTTCTTTTTACCAGGTTTGTTGACTGACAACAGATTCCTTCTTACGGCTCCACCCTGAGGAGGAATCGTCAGGGAGAGCAGAGGAGGTGAAGGGTGTTCGCTCAGTAACAGCATCATGTGACAACACCTGTCAGCTGAGCTAAAGGAGCTGACGTTCATGATTACATCTGTTTCTAAGCAGCTGGCTCCCCACTTGGAGGCTTGTTACCATCTTTATTAACATTGGATTGTGACACATTAGTCAGGTTAGCAGAGATCGTTCCATTAATCAAACATTACTGAGGAGACGAGAGTGAAATGTACTCGAGGACACGATGGTGGTGTCAGTTACCTGAGAGGGAGTGCTGGTGAGCTCCATCTTCTCCTGAGACTTCTCCTTCGCTAACCGTGCTGCCTCCTTGAACTCAGCAAACTTATCTGCAAACTAAAAGTAGCAGGAGCAGCTAAGACAAAACAGACCTGAACATAATACCACTCTGATCCCCTTCAGACAGGAGACACTTTCACGCTCGTCCAGCTGGGAAAGTTTCTCATCACCGAAGCCTCTTCAGTGAGACGGTAAATACATCAAACCCTCGTCAGTGTATCTTTGTATATCAGTCACAGACTCACACTCTGTCCTGACAGACTGTGGAAGCATCTGGATCATTTTCAGCTGTGATTCTTGGCCGTTGGACAGATTTTCTCCCTGGTTTGTTTCTGCAGTAAAGTTTTTTTTTTTTTTTTGTCATGAATTTACTTTCTTTGTTAAATAAGTCTTCAGAAACACCAGAGACGCACTGGATATGTGGCGTGTGCATCGTGGTGACACAACATCTTGGTTTTAATTTCAGTGGCCATGTTAACATATTAGAGCAAACACACTACCTGTTTTTATGCATGACAGTTATTTTGACATCACCTCATCACCTCTGTGTCCAGGCTGATATATATGAGACACGTGTTTGGACACAGTGACATTTTAGAGAATCTGAAAATGATTTGAAGTGAAGAGAAATTGAACATTCAGGAAAAAGTCACACTGAACGGGATTTGAACCAGGGACGCCTGCTGAGAGTTTACGAGCACCAACCACTCGGCTCAGAAACGATCTCAGTCCAGAAAACTGTTTCAGCTTCGTATCAGAAATGATCTGTGTCCACACTAACCCACCTGAAAACACATATCACATGAGCGTCGACCTACACTGCGCATGCACAAGCCTGCGTCAACAGGAAGCAGCTGTCTACCCGGCAGTTGGGCATTTGCTCAAATTGCTATGAATAAGGAACAGTAAACATGTCTGTGTAGGTTCTCAGTCATCCAGGTCACGGTGGTCTTCACTGCTCTCATCCCAAAGGCTTCATCACTTCAGTTCAGAAATAAAGAAGAAGCTTTTCAGATCAGAGGTGAAACGTCTTCTAGAACCTAAAATAAGTCCAACTCCCTTCGACTCAACCGTTAAGACAAAGGAACAGTGAAGACAGTTGGAGCGTTGAAATGAAGAATGTAACTGGAGCTGCCCACAAACACAACAAGCTCCCTAACACTTGTTATTCACTCTCCATGTTGCTTTCACCACTGGGCTACATCCCTGTTTCCAAAGGTCGTTGTTTTTGCTCATCCAGACTAAAAACAGGACCAGCAGAGTTTCCAAAACTATGAAATAATGTGTACTAGAGGTGTTAATGTGTCGTGAGGACTCAGCCTAAACAAACCACAAATAATTTAACACACTCTGCGATGGCTGTGTTACACTGCTGCTCTCTCCATTCAACAAGAAAGTCTGATGTTACAAACTTGTAACTGTCTCATCAGCAAATATAAGACAACTCCCACTTTTTAAAACCTTGTTCCTAGAAATAAATATTCTGGTGTATTCAGGCGCCTACAGAACAACAGGCTGGACGACAAACACACACTGTTGTATCAGAGTTAGAGACTCGGGGCCACACTGTGGGTGCGTTTCATGCTCTCACCTTGACCAGGTGGCTCTCGGACGAGAAGCCGAGGCCGTACACGGTGTTGGCCCGGCTGTCAGCCCACTGGCCAAACTTCTGCGACGTCTTGGTGAATGTCATGTTGGGGGTGATGGTGCTGTTGATGATGGCCTGTGGAGGACACAACACATGACCGAGGTATATTTATTCTGAGCAGCTGCAGCGGTAATAACGGACGGCTGCCTCGGGCTGAAACAGCTGGATATCTGACATCTACTGGGACCGGGGGACTCTGTGTAGATGTTGGTTTGGTAAACAGGAAGCAGTCAATGAGGAGTCCAGCTGACTGTGATGTTATTGATCAGTGTGGGCGGCTGCGAGGTTTCATCGTTTTAAAAAAATGACCTTGAAAACAGTGGCTGCAAAGGTCTTCTGTCTCTCCACAGCTCTCATCAGCAGCAGTCTGTTCATTTACAATAAATTTCCATCATTTCCTTAAGTTTCCTGGAAAGAACCACAATATTTCATTACATTACACTGATTACATTATTTTTAAATGCTAATCCACCACAATCCTCGGCAGCGTGTCCCCTGCCCTCGCCTCTTTTTCCTCCAGCAGCCTGTTTGAACAATCAGGAGCTGGGGTATAAAGGTGGAGCCGGGAGGACAGACCAGCACCTGGGTGGGTCATCTGATAACCTGAGGAGCTGAGTGAGGGTCCCAGTGTCTTCAATGTGTCCATCTTTATAGTGACACTTATATTTTGGTTCTGGTTTGTTTAGTATCTGCTGCTGGTTTTTGTTGTAATTTTACACTTGGTAATAAAACGTCCCTTTTCTAGTTTTCCTTTTGTATCTGTTTCCTGCTTCTTTTTGCTTAGCCCGGTTCATAATTTCATTTATCGTTACTTCCTCTAACCCCTGGGCTGTAACGGAGACTGTAACAGTCAAACATACAGCAGCATAATTGAAGAATAAGGTTTTTAATAATAAATGAGCAAGTAATACATATTCACTGGGGTTTAAATTCAGCAGCTTTTTTAATAGAAATTAATCTGGAACTCAATAATAAACTGAACTTAAGAACTTCTTTCTCTTAACTTTCCAGGAATCTTTAAAGAAATTATCTGCACAAAACCTGCAAAACAGAGCGTTATTAAATATTATAATACAACATGGGGGAAAAAATGACCAGTAGACACAATATGAGGGTTAGTAAGCAGATATCATTCTGTTTTAAGGGGTCAAACATTTAGAGGGTTTGGGCATCCAATTTATTGATATATTTTAATATATTAATGTATATTTTCTTTTTTTATTATTTTTGGGGGCATTTTTTGCGACAGCCACAATGAGAGAGACAGGAAAGTTGGGAGAGAGACAGGGGAGGACATGCAGTAAAGGGCGACAGGTCAAAATCGAACCTGGGCCGCTGAGCTGAGGACCAACCCCCAATGGGAGCCACCGGGGCCCCTGATCCAATATATTTTCATTTTAAAACACATTTAAAAAAGTTTTCTCACTTCTGTTCTTTGGAAAGCAACAGACTCAGAGAGATTCTTCTTTGTGTGTCTTTCTGTGTTTGTTTTCTTTTTCTCTGCTGAGAAGACTTATTGTTGTCTGGATGGTAATGTCCTCCAGCACCAGCCCACCAGATCTCTGCTATTTCCAGCTGAACATAGCACAGCAAACTTGCCGCTTCAACAACAGACACAGTCACCCAGAGAGGCCCTTACATAACCATGCTAACTCCACCCCTGCACCTCTCTCAAGACTAAAATAATCACTGCCACATAGATATGACAGGCCCGACCGCCCCTTCACCGCCTCAGCACAGAGAGGCCGAGCCGAGGCAAACAAGTCAGACAGGCTGAGTGTGGACGTGGAATATACTGTCACAAACTAACGTTTCAACAGTTCTTCATGATTAGATACAACTTTATTGATCCCAGATTCAGAAGATTTCATCATCTCATAGCGATGCAGCCTGTAAAATAAATGTGTCATTAAGATTTTATGACATTAAGAACCAAAATACAAGATACAGGATCTAGAGAGTATTGATTCTTTTGGGGTTATGAGTTCTGAAGAACTGACCACTTTTACAAGACAAGTCTTTAAAAAACCTGCCAATTAAGGAAAGAAACCACAGACACACAAACTCCGTACTGAGTGCTAGACTCACACACACCTTAGACCCATCCAGACTGATGATTCGATATACATTCCTGGTGCTGTCGAAGAAATAGGAGACGGTGACAGCATGTTTACTTGTGGGAACCCAGTTCTTCTTGGTGTTTGGGTCGATCTGGAAGACGTGGGCCCGCGTACTGAAGATGGGCTGCTCTCTGCAGAGGGAGAGAGGGGTAGAAACAGAGGGGGCAGGAAGGAGAGATGGAACAATCAGTGTCTGGTTATACTGTAGGCTTTTACTCTGTGGTTCTGAGCTGCCTTAAATATGTAGCATGTCACTAAAACATTAGACTGTGAGGAGGTAAAACAGACTTAAGTTACACCAACATCAATAAAACAACAGGCGAGTACAGTTCAGAGCTTCAGCTACAGTTGAGCAAGAATAATGAGAAGAAGACTTGAAACTAGAGACTGAGACTATAAACTCATTAGGAAAACGTTTACTGAGCTAATAAATCAAGGAGAAGTAGGGACATTTTCCCATAGACTTCAATACAATCTGACTGCTTTTGACAATCAGTGTAGTCGCCCCCTGATGGTCATTAGAGAGAATGAGGGTTTAAGGCTCTTCAGCATTGGCTGGAGTCTACGTCCACTTCTATAAACAGTCTATGCGTGGGATTCATCCTCTGGGGAAAATAAGTGTCTGTGCAATCTAATCAACTAACATACTCACATTACTGTTTCTACAGCCACATCACTAACACAGGAAAGGAAAGGTGGAAATGCTGAGAGATTGGATTAATCAGAGGAAGGTGAGAGACAGTTTCCCAGATCCCAGCACATCCATGATTAACTCCCCTGCCGTGTTGCTGCACTGCTACTGACTAGACAAGGAAAAAAAAAATAATACCAGGAGTTCACACCGAGAAGTGAGAAGTGTTGCATGCACGAATGCACAAGTGTTAAAGACATGCACACAATGTCCCTCTTCATCTGTCAGGTTGTTGAGTGGCACAAAGGCCAGATAAACATATTCTGTTCTATTCATATCTGCAAAAAAAAAAAAAAGACTAGGCACGAGAAATAAAGTCTATCTAGTGTAAAATCTAATAAATCTGCAAATATTAACATAAGCTCCATAATATAGACTCATGAAGCAAACACAAATAAGACACTGCAGAGCTATTAACAGTGATTTATGCTCAAAATAATATCAGACAAACAATCATCATGCTTCGATTTGGGCGACCAACATGATATTCACTCTGCTGCACTGAAAACTACTGACATTGATTTGGAAAGAAAGAAACTAAGTTAAGGGGGAAAAAGCCTTGAATAAGAAATGCAGCATGTAACCTGGATGCAGGGAAAGGCAGAGGAGGACGGAGACAGACAGAGCCCGAGATGGGGGCGTCTTTCTTGAAACCTACTGTCTCGTGTGGGCGGCTGAGATAAAATCAGGGAGGAATTATGCATCTTTAAAAGCAGCAAAAGACAGAGGATATATGTTAATTTGTTTCTACGTCTAAAATAAGAGAGTTAGGCGACTGTAGTTTCAGAGACGATGACAGGCGAAACTAAGAGCCTGCACCGCGGTGGCAAAGGTTCGGGAGTTGTCAAAACTCACAGCAGTCACAGTCTCGATCACCCTCTGCTGCAGTCGCTGAGCAACTTGAATGACAAAGTGAGGATTAGACTGATTAACAAACCACGGGTCGATTGATCGGGGCTAACAGGATCATGTGGGTTCAGATCGATACTGCACACAGAGTTGGTACACTTCCACGTTTGTTTGGCAGGTGCAGCTGTGGAGCCGCAGCCAGTGTTTGGGTGTCACTCATTTCATTTCAAACGCTCAGAGAAACACCAGCCGGAATGATTTTGGCTAGAAAAGCTGCAGGGTGTCACAGTGTATCTGAGGCTTGTGCGTTGTGCTGTGTAGTGGGGTGAAGTGAGGCGACGATAACAAAGGTGACCTGGAAGCACCTGTTCCAACATACAGAGAGATCAGCAGGCTCTGGACGGCCTCCAGACATTGCTATGCATGAAAAGCTCCCAGCGTCTTGGATTAAAAGTAAAACAAGCTATAAATGTCTGGTTGTGGTCTGATTGCTCGAGGAAATCCACAGAAACTAAGAGCAGATTTTTTGCCTGAAGATGTACAGACTCTGTTTGGAAACGTCCCAACTTGCTGTTTTCCTTCAGAATATCAAAGCGTAGCACTGATGCACAAACAAGTCATCATCTTCAGCTCACAAGGACAGATTTAAAGGACAACATAAAATTTGTGGCATAATAATTTAAAATCTAAAGATTTACAACATAAATTACTGTTGTGCTGCCTTCAATAGAAGAATGTACGCATTTTATTTTGAAAGTTACTCATTTGAATGGCTAAAAAACAAAAAATGCAGATAGTGATGTCTATAAATGTAAATTGAAGTCGACGCTGATCAGCCATCACATTACGACACTGACAGGTGAGGTCAATAACCTGGTTACCATGGTTACCTGTCAGCAGCTGAACATTTAGTCCTGAAGTTGATGTGTTGAAGCAGGAAAAATGGTCAAGTGTGAGGATGTGAGGGACTTTGACTTTGACCAGACTGTGATGTGACGACTGGGTCAGAGCTTCTCCAACACTGCAGCTCTGTGGGATGTTCCCGGGCTGCAGTGGTCAGGACCGACCAGAAGTGGTCCAAGGAGGGAAAACCACTGGACCACAGACAGGGTCAGGGGTCAAGGCTCAGTGATGGTGGTGGGGAGTGAAGACCAGCTGGTGGAGCAGTGTGATGCCTTGGACAGTGTCCTGCTGGGAAACCTCGGGTCCATTCATGTGGATGTTACTTTGTTAATTTTTTCCAAATTCCCCAGATCTCAGTCCAGTCCAGCATCTGTGGGATGAGCTGGACCAACAAGCCTGATCCATGGAGGCTCCACCTCACAACTTCAGGACCTAAAGGATCTGCTGCCCAGCTCAGCTTCAGAGGTCTAGAGGAGTCCAGGCCTCCAGGGTCAAAACTGTTTTGGTGGCAAAGGGTGGACCTACGCAATATGAGGCAGGTGGTCATAATGTTATGGCTGATTGGTTTATATCTGGCACAGGAATCAAACTGCAAACCCAGAATGCAATTGAGATATCTGAGATCCTCTTTCACACACCTCTAAAGGACAAAAATAAACAAGAGGGCTCTTGATCTTACAGGAGACAGCAGCTACAGATTAAAATGTCAATAGAGGTCAATCTAAGACACAAAGGTAAGAACGAGATAAAGATTTAAACCATCTCTTTATCTTGACATCTTCCAGTCTTCTAGGGAAACCAGATTTGATTGCTCGACTGGGAGCAGAGTGTCCCAGGTCTCCTCCGGGACACGGCGACTGTCCCCCCCCCACCGGGAACCACTCATTATGTCTCAGTGTGTTAATGAAGTCAGCAGAATGGAGACTCTGCAGATGTTATTTAAAGATAGACACAGTTAATCAGAGAGACGGAGGCACTGTGAGGGTGTGTAAAAGGGATTCACACCAGCTCAATGGTGGAGATGGTAAGACTATACTGGACTATAAATATTAATGTGCATGTTAAATATGTAGGATATTTATGTAGCACAGGACATGGACGAGTATTTTCAGACCAAGAAAGGAGAAGAGATGGAAATAAAGTTTTAGGTGGGTTCACGCTCAGTGTGTGCACCAACTACATTTGTCTTTGCAGTGTGAGTCAGTGATCATAAAAACATTTTATTTCAGACATTATTTCTCAACAGAAGTTTCCCCTTTCATCTACCAGGATGAGCTCAGGACGAGTTTGAGACGTCCTTGATTTCAGACAGGGGTAGACAGAGGCACAGGGTTCCCACTCTTCAAGGACTTTTCCAGGACATTTTCCCATCTGTGGAAGTCTGATTTAAAATAATATACTTTTCATCTCTCACATGCTTAATAATGAAATTGTTAATGTAATAGAGCTACTGAGTCGTGTCGGGCTACATCAACTCAAATCTAAGTTCAAACACTATGATTTAATTGTCTGTTTTACAGTGTTGTTGTTCTTCAGTGTGACCGACTAAGTTTATCTTTTACCGTGTACATCCGAAATGATCATCTGACATTAGAGAGGAAATGTGGATGACGCTAACCGTTAGCTAACGGTTAGCTGCTCTGGGATTGAGCTAAATGTCTCCAGTCATGAGCCTGTCAACGATCAAACACTGACAAGGAACAAAATCACTGACCAGAGGCCGAAGACCTAATAGGGTTTAATAAAAACTACCAGTTAGCAGCCAACAGGACCTGACATACACTTACAGGGAAAAATAACTTGCTTTTCTTCAGAGTTTCATCCACTTTAGTTGTAAACGATCCGACCTGCAGCTTGTGATGTGACTTTGGGTTGTGTTCACAGCACTGCCAAACAAAAATACTGTCCATACACTAACCTACCAATTTACACAAAAACAGGAAAATGTTGAAATGATTTTCCAGGACAAAAATGTTTTTCAAGGCATTTTCCCTCTTCTCTCATTTTCCATGACTGGAAACTGGTAATTAGACTGGTAAAAAAAAACAAAAAAAAACACGTACTGTTGCTTTTTAACACGTAGTTCAACATTCAGTTACCCGTGGTTTTAAAAGGAGGGTGGCCTGATCAAACCGTAGCGGGTCTTTCATATTTCACAGTGTCATTACTCCAACAGTGTGGCCTAGATCAGAATCTGCCCCTGTGGTGTGTGTCTCATTGAGAGTGTGTGGTGATTGTTAGCCCATAATCCCTTTTCACAATGAAACGTACTGTGGCTTTCAGGTCTCAATGACAAGTGCTTGGACAGAGGAATCTGACCGCAGATGTTATCAAATCAGCAGTTCAACCAGCCGACAGTCACAAAAACAGAAGGTGCACTCACAGAGACACACACAGATACCAGTGTTTGACGGTGGCACACAAAGATGTGCGCTGTCTGTGACCGACAAGGTACCGTGTTCAGATTAGCCTCTGATTACACCCAGTGTGTTCATCATCAGGACATGTTACTGTGGTAAACTGAGCCTTGTTGATTCATGGCACAGACGTTAGATTCATGGGACTGGTGTCATGACGAGTAACGGTTTATGATGACGTTTACCCTGTGCCTCATTCGTTCTCTGAGTCTTTATTCATTCACACTGGCGTCATCCATCGTATTTTAAGTTTGGCTGCAACTAACAATTATTTTTACTGACAGTTCATAT
This sequence comes from Rachycentron canadum, assembly GCA_038496675.1. Classification (NCBI taxonomy): domain Eukaryota; kingdom Metazoa; phylum Chordata; class Actinopteri; order Carangiformes; family Rachycentridae; genus Rachycentron; species Rachycentron canadum. The sequence goes on from CM076666.1 coordinate 19,514,745, forward strand.
GAGAAATGTATTAGTGATTTATCCTTTCATCGCTTCATAAAATAGTAAAGAAACAGCTGATATAACTTTGAAAGGCTAAGAGCACATCTTCAGATGTCTTGTTTTATCCAACAATCGGTTCAATTTCATGAAACCGCAGATTGAAAAGGTCTGAAAAACAGAAACTCCTTACATTTAGGAGGATGAAAACACCAAATGATTGGCAGTTTTACTTGATTTAAATGATTCAGTATCAGTGTAGCTGCTAATTCAGTGTCGACTAATGGATTCATTGATTCATTGTTTAAATTTGTAAATTAACACCACCTTGGAATAATGAAGCTCTGTCAATGAGGGCTGCAGCTGTAATTGATACTATCATTAAATTTTAATTCTATTGCCACTGAGTAAAATGTCTAGTCTAGTTTTTTTTTTTTTATTTAAAACAAAACAAATAAACTGACAGAAACCCACATTAATACGTGGATTTTTGGATGATATCAATATTTGCTGCGTGAGTTTAGTGGCTCTACTCTGAAGTTAAACTATTAAGACAATCTTAAAACATCTGCTCTGAGGATGGGAGATGGCAATTCAGAATATAATATCATTTTTATTACCCTGCTTTTATGCAACTCAAAAATGTATTATAATTGTTCTTGTTTGCAATTACAATTTTTTTTTCCTGCTAATAAATATTAAGGCTGCAACTAATGACTATCAATATCACTGGGTCGATAAATTATTAGAAAAATGTAAAAAAAACCAAAACATAATAATCGTATATGTCAAAACAAGGGTCCAAAAACCTAAAATATTAAATTTAGTATAATAGCAGCAGCAAATTCTCAAATTTGAGACTAAAGAACCAGTGAATTTTGAGCATTTTTGCATGAAAAATGAAGTAAATGATTGGTCAGTTATCAAGTTGTTAGTTTTACTTTTCTCTCAATTGACAAGCCCAGTAATCGAGTTATTATTGCAGCTCTAATACATATTTTCTCCATATTTATATTCTCATGCAATTTTTCATTATCAATGAATATAAATATGCAGATTATTTTTCTTATTAACTATTCAGTCTATGAGACATTCACTGAGCTGAGGGCAACGTCTTCAAATGACTTTTGTTCGATCAGATGTTCCGTTTACAAAGATGTGAAAAAAAAAAAAAAAAAAAAAATCCAGATAATCTGAGTAAGACAAGACGAAACCCCCGTCTGTCAAATCGCTGACGGCTGCAAGCACAGGAAAAATAACCCTGCATCACTAACTTAGCTGCTGCCTGCGTCGTCATGGAAACAGCCCATGTGACTCAGGGCTGGTCATGAGCCGTGAACATCCTCCAACTCTGTCCCTCTCCCCGTCCCTTCCCACACGCTCTCTCGCCCAATCCGATGCCGGCGTCCCTGTCGGTTAACCCACTCGCAGAGGGAGGCAGCAGGGTCTTGGCAAGGCGAAGACCTCAGTCTAAAACACCCATATGCCATAACCCATCACTCAGAGACTGAGGCCTGTGTTCCTCTGATTATATACAAAGACGATTTTGGCTGTTCGGTTTTTTTGGGTTTTTTTTTTTTTGTACAAGCTCTGCTCCGCGCGTTTTCCACCTCCGTCTCCTCTTTGTCTGGAAGTTAAAAACATACTCTTTGTCTTTTCAGATCAGTTCAGGACTTTGAACTAGAAGTTAAAAGAAGTTGTGGAAATAAATAGCACAGCCAGCTCAGAACATGTGAACTTAAAGTCATATAAACATGTTTCTCTAGCAAAGGTCATGAAGTGGCCTCATGAGCTCTCTCACAGCTCCAGCGCCCCTCACTTCATTATTATCTCCACTGAAAATACCAAATGCTTTTCCATCTTGATGCGCATTAAAAGTTTTTATATGATGAACATTTTTTATTTTTCCACTGTGACACTTACTCGAGTTATTTCAAAAATAAGTCATGATCCGTTAACTTCATTTTAAAAGCACTTCTCTAGAGAATATATTGAATACTTTGGGGTTTTGGGCTGTTGGTTGTACCATACAAGACGTTTCCTGAGGTCTCCATGGGCTCTAGGATATCGTGACAAACATGTTTCACTGTTTTCTGATGTTTCAAAGACTGAACAATTAAGCATGATGAATATATTCATTAGTTGTAGTTGTAGACACTCTCCGTCTAACTCCAACGCCTCTGGTTTGAGACCAGCTTTGTGGTCCCTCATCTCTTATTGCCTGTTTCATTGGTCCTATTTCTAAATGAGTCACTTCCAGTTTATAATCATATACGGCAAAGAGAAGCAGCAAATCCTCCTGTTGAAGAGGCTGGATTCAGAAAATGTTTCACAATTTTTCCTGAGCTGATGGTGACGTCTTCAAAATTCATATGACAAAGACAATCATTTTCTGATTTTCCTCTTTTGTGAAACTAAGATCTTTTTCACCACAAATCTCTCAGTAAATTACTGAGACTTATATTTAGTGTTGTCAGCCAATAAACCAAAAACTGAACTGGTTTTAGAATGTGTTGCCTAATTTGGTCTGAGCATTACAGGTGTCAGTATCTTATCATTGCATGTGATTCACCCTCTGATAACTGACGACAGTCAGTCTCCACTGTCCTGTCAAATGAAAACACGTCTCTGTCGTTCCGGCCTGAACAATGAACAAGATAACACTGCCTGGACACAGATTCATTCAAGTGCCAAATTTCAGGAGGACAGCTTGTTTACAATTATCTATTATACAGGAATAGAAGCTGCAGTACTTGTCAGAACAGCCAACCCTGCCCGGCTAATTATGGGGTAAGGACACACATAGGACATGTTCGCTCTCTCCGACTCTGAGGAACTGACTGTTGACTGGATTATAACCATTGGCCTTGAGAATTACAGAGGATGTGCTTTGCACAAGGAGGTAAGCAGTTCAACCCCCCCCCCAACCCCCACCCATCCTATCCTCCAACCACAATATGACAACAAACCAATCACATGCTACATCATCTGCTTTCATCGGGAGTAAGAACTAGGTCGCTCTCGATCAGGAGAGTCTCCATACATCTGCAGGTCCAGCTACATGCATTATATTACAGGGGCCAAGTGCAGGAGAGGGGGCTGATTCAAAGAGGTTTATCTCTCTCTTTGGCAGCACAAAAGTCATTTTTATTGCCTGTGTGTCCTTATGGGACAGTCAGAAACACGATAATACATGTGTCTGACTTCCCAAAAACAATTATAATGACATTTTGTTTAAAATATACACAGCTTTGACCTGCTCTCTGTCATCAACAGTAGCCTACTTCGTTACAGCCTAATCTTTTGGCTGCCGTGATCTAAAATGTCAGTGTATGGCGGCTGAGAGAGGACATAACGATGGACAGCTGCTGCTGTCAGGAGTTCACTGGTGTCTCTCGGGGGCAGTTTGTTGGAGCCAGTCGTTTTCATTAGCATTTCCAAGGTGACAGGGGATGACAGGAGCACTTCATATACTTAGCAATAGGAGGCTAGCTATGGTACCCAGCTGAAATCAGGATGCTCAAAAAAAACCAAACAAAAAAAAAAAAACCACACACACATCGACGCCCCAACATGTTGTTACTTACCCCATTTTTGCTGGACTCGGTGGCCAAACTGTGTCGAAAATGCTCCTCTGTGTGGTCTGTTGAGGGCGGTGTGAACGGGCTGGAGGTTAGCCTCAGCCTTCGGATCCCCTCTCTCCCGGACTGGGAACAAGCCGCTCAGGTCGCTGTGGTGACTTCACTGCCGGCGGAGCCACGGTGCCGCGTTCAGTCCGACATGGCTTGTGGTTGTTATTGTCCGTTGTGGTAGTGGCTGTTGTTGTTGTTGTTGTTGTTGGTGGTGGTGGTGGTAGCGGTATGCCCTTGGGTACATTTTTGTGGGGGTGTTGGCTTGGTTTCATCCGAGCAAACGTGTCGGTGCATGCATGATGACCGAGAACACCCCGCCGCTCTCCGGCGGCGGCGGCGGCAGCTACCGTTAGCTAGCTAAATAAAACCGAGGATTACCGACCTAAACTCCGGCTGACAGGACAACCGGTGCGATTCACGGCCAAATTAACTCGTACCGCTGAGGCTACCTCCTAAAATAATAATAATAATAATAATAATAATAAAAACAAAAATAAATAAATAAATAAAATGCCGAAAGATGGTTTTAACCGCTCTCTGTGCGTTGCTAACCGGCTGCCCGTTAACGGCTGATGATGAGCGGCTGAACCGAAAAAACAAACACAAAAAAAAAAAAAAACCGTTAACCGTTAAAGTTCACTCTTCAACCTCAATAAACCGACTCTTCATAAATCCCAGTTTCAGTCGCTGGCTCGTCCTCACCGCGGTGCCATCAAACTCTCTCCCCCCCCTCCTCCCACCACCACCAGCGACCAAAGACCGTCCAAGATTAGCGGGTTGTGCAGCCGCGGAGAAAGTCCTTTAAAGCGGACATCTTCTCGCCGGAGACGGCTTCATCGCCTCTGCTTCTGGGGAAAAACGCAGACAACAGCCGGTGCATGCTCCCGGCTCCGGTATCGCACCCTCCAGACGGGTTCACAGACGGAATCACAGGCCGGTCTCCCGTCTTATTTGTGCGGGTGCTGGTGCTCCATCAGCCGGCTCATCCTCTCATCTCTCCCCCTGTCTGGTCTCCTCATCTCTCGGCTCATTCATCAGCTCCGTCCCCCGCCGCTTCGGGGGGGGGGGG
>CM076666.1:19519824-19536723 GCA_038496675.1 Rachycentron canadum
CACACACACACACACACAGTTTCAGTTAACAGTTGAAGATGCCTGCACATATATTGTATAAATACAGCTTTTTTTTTATTATTTAGAAATAAGGCAGTTTTCTGGTGAAATCACTGTTTGACGCTGTTTGCACTGTATTTATTGTTTTAATAGTCGGCTGCAGATATCAAACAGTAATTCAGTGGGATCAACTCACCTTCGGTTGTTGACTTAGTGGTTTTTAATTATTTCAACTTCACTCAACTTAAAATATCTAGTTTTTATTTTCATAACACTTTACAGCTTATAAACACGAGCTTTTTTAATTAGATTTATTTTGACCTGAATTAATTGAGAGTTCACTCAATTCATTAAATCATATTAAGATACTTCGCTTGCATTGTTGGAAAGTAAAAAATCTCTTATTAGATTATATATATATTAGATTTAATACATGTAACATTAAGTCATTTCTAATCACAACAAAGGTCAGTATTGAACTCAGTCTCAGTATTATTGTTTTTGTACTGACTGTGGCACAAAATAGCTTCAACAAATAGCTAGATTTAGATTTAGCTTTAGATTTAGTTTTATTTAAATTAATGGTTAATAATATCAATTAATCTATAGTCAAATGAAATGGGATGTCTCCACAATGAGCTACACTAATGCAAAAACTCCTGACAAACTGCATCAATACAGGATTTAATCAGTATTACTGATCTGTCAATCATGGTCATGAAAAAAGACAATTATAAGCATAACAGAATGACCCATTTTCCATCACTCTGCTCTTTTAACAGAGTCCAAATTGTCAAAAAAACTGATCAATATAAGTGTAACTACAGATTCTGTGCAACTGATGATTACATCTTCTGGACAGTGACTGATATGATTCTCTTTAATGCATAGTTCAATGAGAAAAATTCAGCCAACTGAAATTCACCTTGAATTTTAATGTCAAAATTTGAATTTATAAGCTCAAGGTCATTGTTGTTGATGTAAAATTTATATCTGTTACTGGTAGAAAGTAGAATATTTCTCAGAATAGTAGTGGAAAAGAAGTATCAATTAATATAATAATATATTAGAAATATAAATTAATATATAAGGAAAAATAATCAAAGCACAAATATTACGATTTTATTCAAGTATATGTACTTTACTACTTAACTAAACTCTAAAATAGAAATACTAGTGGAATAACTGCATTACAGATTGAATTAATGTTTACTGTTAAGGATGATCGATTTCATTCAAAATAATTTATAATACTATGGTGAATGAATTGTGGTTTTGTCCATTAAGAATAAAGTGCATATTTAAAATTCTGTGGATTGGGCAAGTTTATGATTTACAGAGGTTCTGTCACTGGTTTGCATGTGAGAACAACTCGTGTCCAGATTCAATCTGTTAAACTAAACCCTCCCCAACTCTTCCAGTCTTTCATTTCCCATGTTGCCTCATATCCCTGTCACGCTGCAGGACGGACACGAGCAGGTGTGAGGTTGACATTTTCATAGAGCCGAGGGTCAGGGGTCAAGGAAAGCTGATTTTTTTGATTAAACATGCAGAAATATAAAGCCCCTAAATATTTGTTATGTGGAGGGAAGAGGGTGATAAAGATAGAGGTAACGGTGCTCGAGTTTACTATTAATCTGTTTTTATTTTCCTTGCTAACAAGAGTTAAAGCTTAACATGGGATTTGTCTGATGTTTTATAAGTTGTGAAGTAAAGACCAATGTGTACCCACTTTCTGCCTGTGACAGCCTCTTGACACTGGATACAGTTGCCAACAAAAATTTATATTTAGAACAAGACATTTACTTCATGCTGCTGCACTTCTTAGTTAAAATTAGTTACCGGCTACAACAAATTAACCCAGATTAACCCATTTTATTGTACAAATCAAAAGCAGGAGTTCAGCCATCAGTGTGAACGGGATTTCAAATTAACCTTCCTTACGTGTTGCAAATGTTTCAGATGAAACTGGAAGACTAGTTTTCTATTTCAAGATTACGCTGAGCATGAGAACTCAACTCAAGCACGCTTGCCTAGAATGTGATCAACAGAGCAGCCGTGAGTTGTGGAGAGAGGCTAAAGCAAAATCATCAAGATATTACAACAATGGATAATGTGGCAGAAGATTTCGAACATGCAGACGCCGACGCTGAGATGAGGGTGTTGACACCTGAAGATTTTACTGAGCCAAACCGTGATGCCAGCGATGAGGTGGAGAACCTTCGAAACAGGTGCCAATCAGTAACTGTGATTCTTAATATTGTTCTGGGTTTATTACTGCAGCTTCGTCAATGTTTTCTGTTGAGGTTTACTTGACAGTTTTCATACCAGTAGTTGAATGAAATCTATTTACAAGTCCCCCAGAGGTTTCACACACCATAAAACCTAACACCACATCTTAATAAAAGAATTTAGTTTAATTTAATCCTCAAAAAAACATTGGACTAATTTGACTTCTCTTTGGAGGATTCTTGTTTGTTTTTTTAATAAATTCCCTTTGAGTTGATATTAGGCTCTGACAATAAACCAACAAATCTGTCCAACAAAATGTTCCTTTAAAATGACATTTCTAGCAACTTGAGAAATGCTGTAGTCGTGTCTATAATCACTTTATCTTTTAGTCCACCCGCACAAAATTAATCAGCAACTATTTTGGTCTGGACAAATATGAGAATTTTACTGCTTTTCACTGTAGAAAGTATTGTGGGTTTCAACTGTGTTGGTGGCTCTTGGTGAGGTGGGGGTCACTGTGGGCATTATACTGCAGAGGCCAAAAAACGTTTCAAACCAAATTAGATTGTAGCAGTATGTGTAGCACTGTGATCTGTGCATTTTATGACCAAACCATGAAAACATACAATATTTTAAAGTGATATATCGACGTGTGTTGAAACACAATAAGACAACAACAAAACAAATCTCTTGGTTAAACCTGTGAGTTCATTAAAAGGTACGAGACATATTTATACAAAAATCTAATATTGCTAGGTTTTGGTCACTGATTTGCAACATTGCTCATAAAGTCCTGGTAGAACAGGACATTATTATATGGTAGCAACACTATAGTAAACTCATATTGTCTTGTAGAATCATGTATATATTCCCCAACCACGCTGTCTTTTTGACCACTGAGGTAACTCTCATTTATTACTCAACCTCTTGCCATCAGCAGCTCCATGCACTCTGTTAGCCACCTGTACAGTATTTGGGCTTGTCTATGCAAAGTGCAAGCATTTTGCATACTCTCTCTAGATGATAGCCTGTAAAACCATATAACCAATGCTTTACAGCAGCTTCAAGATGTGTAGTTCGTTGGTTTGTGTGGTTTTATCTCAACATTGTGTCTGTGTTACTTCCAGTTTACGTGAGGTTGTCCACGATGACCATGTCCAACCAAAGATGCAGTGCCTGATGATGGACTCCTGCTTTTCAATGGTAACCATGCAAGGGGAGGACAGTGGGATTGCGTGGGAGACGACTCCCAGTCGCTGTAACACACCATGGGGATCTGAGGCCGGAAACACAATGGTAGATATCAGCTCTCCAATTGCAGTCCAGTCTGCAAAACCCGGGTCTGTTCCAGCAGGAAACATAATCTTCGTCATGGACGAGGAGCTGATTTCAAGGCGGAAGAAGACTAAAGAGAGGCTAAGCATTCAGAAGAGACAAAGAGAAATCCTTGTAGGAAGCTCTGAGAACATCTCAGGGAGGCCAGAATTAGTTGGAGTCTCAGAACCAAATGTGAAAACTGGAAGAGAAGGAGCCGAAGAGGATCCAACTGATCCTCTGGTAGCTAAAGATCAACAGCTGTTCAGCTTAGTATCAGAAGGCTCTGAAATCCTCAATATCATTGTTCCTCCTAAACTGGCCACTGTGGATGAAGAGGAGAGCGGAGAAATGGTGGACAATTTATCGTATCTGGAGGACAGCCCTGTTCCTAAAGCAAGTGAGGAGACCACCGATAACGAGCTGTTGATCCCAACAAATGCTCCGACGGTGTCAGTTGCAGCTAGAGATGAACAAATAAAGCCGTCACTTTCCATTGGTCCACATGTAATGGATCCACCGGGGGCTCCAGTGGCCAGGCCCCTGGGCCTAGGAGCTACTGGAAATGTGGACTACTTTGAGGCATTCACCCTGATTGATGCCCAGGCTCCAGGAAGTCCTGCTGTGATAGCACAGGATCAAGTGTGTCCAGAATCAGAAGATACCGCCAAGAGCCAGGGTACTGAAAAACGAGCGCAGTCTAGAGACACTACCACCTCAACAGGTGTGGATAATGATAGATCAGACACAGTCAGTCTAGAGGAAATCACCAGTGAGCTTCTAGATGACGTTTTCTACGGCAGTACAGACAACTACGGCGTGACAGGTCTGGACACAGAGGTTAAAGGTGGAGTGGGTGAAGGTGCGCCCTTGAAGCTTCCTTCAAAACCAAGCGGTTCGACTTTATTTGGAAGCCAAGAGGACATCCTGATTCCGATCTTTCTACCTGAAGGACCTCCAAAAATTATAGACCCCATTTTGCTGGAGGAGCCCAAAGCGATGGCCTTCCTCTACAACGACCTGTACGAGGAAGCAATCGGCAGTCGACAAAAAGAGGAGGATACAGAAAGTATGACCTCAGAGAAGTCCTTCCACAGCAGGCATTCAGACCGGGAGGCCAGGGGATATTTGGAGAAATATGTCCTGATTGATGAGACGCCCACCGTGGAGCTGGAACCAACTGATATAGAAAAAGATCCAGTGGAAGGTGATCGGACGTTGCCTCAAGATTTGTATGATTTTGATTTTATTTCCAAGCCTGAAAAAGATGAGGAGGATGAAATCACAGACTTCTTCAGGTCCTGTGCCAATTCTTCTCCGTGTGATGTGGATCCTTTCCCTCGTTCACTAGAAGAGGACAACACACAATCAGCCAAGAAGAGTGAAACTAAGACGAAGAAAAGTGTCTCTATAAAGGTAGAAAAAGTTGCTGAAACCCCAGTAGATCCACTTAGCATCTCCAGCTTTGAGTTTCTTTCAGTGGAGTCCGACTGGGGAAACACAGATGATCATCCAACAACCCTGGACAAGAAAGACATCAATGTGCATTCAAATCCTATATTATGGGAGCAAGTATTGCAAAAGCCAGTTGCCCCTCCGAGGAAGAGAGCAACCTCTCCTAAGGTATGTCTGGACCTGACACCTCTGACTCCCGTTGATGTTATCATACAGGAAAAAGAAGAGGCTGGTGGGAAGGAGCAGAGGGAGGAGGAGAAAGAGACGGCATCACCAGCAGAGACTGCCGACGAAGGAGATGGAGACGGAGAAGAGACGATGCGGCCCTCCTCTGAAGTTCCTGTATCCGAAAATGCATCAGCTGCAAAAGAAACCAAGTCTCCACAAACTGAGGGAGTAAACGAAAGCAGTGAAATGACGATCAGAGACACAACAGCTGCTGAAGCTTTAGAAGACGCTAAAACAGAAGAAGAAAGATGTGAAACAGCTTCAAAACAAGGTGAATCAGAAGAGGTAGATATTAAATCATCAGAACCAACTAAAACAGAGGTTAATCCGGAGAAACAAGGAGATGATTCAGCTTCAACTGAACCAGCCAAAGACAGAAGACAGTGTATAATCCTTTAGAGTAGCTGCAGTATTTTCAATCATTTTAATGTTAAGTGCATTGCTGATGTGTTTTTATTCAAGATTTTAAAATCATTGTAGAATCAATCTGAACTCAACTGAGGTGAAGTCCAATAAGTTTTTATTGTTTTTACCTTGTTATATTCATACTGCTTGACTTCAACAATCACAGTCACTATCGCACTTATCTGTTAGCTGATCAACAGAAAAATAATCAGCTATCAACTACTTTGATAATTGCTTTGTCTTGAGTGAAAAAGTCTCAAAAGAGAAGATTTTCTTTGTAATTTATTATTGTAAATTGAATATTTCTGGGGTTTAGATTTTTTTTTGATATTTGAAGATGATACCTTCAGTTTAGAATTTTTTTTGTTTTGTTGTTTCAAAGATTATACTGACAATAAATGATTGGCAGATTATATCCATAATTAAATTATTTTTCCTGCATTAATGAAAAATATCCGGGGATGATATTTCCCTCTGTTTCTCAGAGTTAACCCGGTCACTTCAGTATAGCTGGGTGGTAATAATGCATGAATCAAGGCAGAGGTTTGGGTCATGAGTGTGAATAAAAGGGGTAGAGTGCATGGGTTTGTGTGACGTTAGGGTGGATCTTCAGCTATAAATAAGCCTCTCTGGCCGTTAACCTGACACCTCAACTCAACTAGAAGTCTGTGTACTGTGTATCTTCTTGTAAACAGTTTTTTAAAAAGTGTGTAATAGATGCAAATGTGCATTTTTCACTTTCATTTCTGATGGATTACCTATATTTAAATAAATAAGTCAATTTGTTTAATCCCTACTGTTCTCAAAGACTATCATGACTGTGGATGCAAAATTAAAACAAACATTTTAACTCTGTGTACCTGCTTCTACATTATCAACATCAATTATAAAAAAAAATACTAAATCATGATTTGGGATAAATGTTTTCTTCCCAATCAATAGGAACTGTAGCTAAAGATCGTCTTCAGATATGTTTTAAGATATATACAGTAAAATACTCAAAGAATATATTCCTACATCACTGAAGAGTCCAGTTTCCACTCTGGTGGTCACACAGACCTTCAGCTCAGTGTAAAACCAGCCTTGTAGTGTCAAATATGAAGCTCAACACATTTTTGTGTGAGAATATTCATCATAGCAAAGTTTGTAATTAATCGTTAGGTTTATGTCAAACATTATTTTCCAAACACTGCTGCTTCCAGGCCTGAATCCAAAGGTCCCATCTGGAGCTCAGCAGTGATTACAGGCCTGTTGACCTTGAAATGGAGACTGAAAACACACCAATATTAACACACACACACACACACACACACACACATGCAAAACGTGGTGTAAATAAGACAGAAAGGTGATGTTGTGCAGAGTGGTATGTTGTTTTGGCAAAGATATAGCTATGTTTTAAGGCTTCGCTTTCCTGTTACTGGACCCACGGGTCAACCCCCCGTGACGTCACCCACTAGTTTGTAAACTGCCATTTTGAAGCCTCCAGTTTGTGATTTGTCCGTCGCCATTTTAGTTTTTTGAAACCAGAAGAAACCATATTTGGAGGAGAAGGTGGAGCTGAGGAGGAGTGAGGGGTGGAGCTGACCTGCTCTGTCCTCTATCCTGATTGGGTGGTACAGTCTGTCAATCACACAGTAGCTACACCCCCTAATTCATCCCCTGCTTTATGGTCTATTTTCCTCTAAATGAACCATCATTTAAAAAATGAACATCATGTTGATTGAAGACTTGAAACTAGAGACTGAGACCATAAACTCATTAGGAAAACGTTTACTGAGCTAATAAAGAATAGAACTGGGCCATTTTCCCATAGACTTGAATACAATCTGATATTTGACAACCAGATGGTCATTAGATAGAATGCAGGTTTAAGGCTTTTTCAGCATTGGGTTCACTTTTCAGCCCCAGAGTCTATGTCAACTTTTATAGACAGTCTATAGGTGTGAAATGATGAACTGAATCTGAAGATGTGCACTCAGCCTTTGGAAATTGTGTTGGATATTTTTATACCAAAAACTGCTATATTTGGTCTATTTTCTTCTAAAAAAAAAAAAAATGAACATCATGTTGTATTGAAGACTTGAAACTAGAGACTGAGACCATAAACTCATTAGGAAAACGTTTACTGAGCTAATATATCAAGGGAGAAGTAGGGACATTTTCCCATAGACTTCAATACAATCTGACTTCTTTTTTTCTTTTTTTTTTTTTTTTTTACAACAAATGGACTTTGGCGCCACCCAGTGTTAAAAATATACCTGTCAATATTTTGTGGCCGTTGAAATGAAAACACCTTTTGTCCTCCGCGCCACCAGGTGGCAGCTGTGAGTTCACAACGGACCAACAACTCACAATAACGAGCCCCATCGTCGTAGAAATACACTCAATAGAGTGAATATACAGACTCACATAGCGGACAAACAGATGTATTAACACTTTTCACACTGTATCAGGCATTGGTGTATTTTCACTAATCACATTTAATCAAATACTCTACAAAAGAGAAGAATTTATGTTGTAGCAAACGACTCAAAGTTTATTGGGTCTGTTTCTATGCCAGCACTTCCTGGTCGGCGCTGCGTTTAAGGACCTGGGGAAGTTAGCATTCTGCTAACTCCGCAATGGACAATGTCCCCAGTTTTTGCTCCTCGGTCGCTCCTGAAGAAAACGGACCAGAAACCTGTGGCAGCTCCTCGGTGGAGGACGGACTGGTCGACGCTTTCGGGGACCTGGCTGCCCTCCCGGTCGAGGTCGGCGAGAGAAGACCGACGTGTTTACGGTGCCGGTAGGCTAACGTTAAACTGAAGCTAATGCTACATAGCTAGCCGACTTAGAGTGCTCGGAGGAGGAGGTGGCCATCCACCCCCCCCCCCCCTCCTCCTCCTCCTCCTTCTTCTCCTCAAATAACTGGCATGTTTTAATGAGGGAAACAGGTTTATGTCGTTACAGAAAAGCTCAACACCAGCTGAAACAGAGAGGGGCTATAGGCTGGGAAGTAACTGGGATATCACAGCTTCACGTCTTCAACTTTCCTCCCATGTAGTCGCCCTCAGAAGGTGTGTCTCTGTCCTTTTCTCCCACCACAACCCCTGGAGGTCTCCACATGTCTGTACGTAGTGCAGCATCCTGCAGAGGTGAGTCAACCCAGCCTGAAAAAGAGTGTGCAAGGTTAAAGCCCCTGGACGAGGAAGGTTTCAGACCCTTCATTCAAATGAAAGTTGCAGTGCCCCGGGTTCAATCAGTTTCATTTGGCTCCACATCATTTGATTAACCTCAAATCTGCACCACTTGTAGAACAATATCAACCATGACAGACCTACACTCCCCATATCTTGTGGTACTGGTCTTGTAGAGGGACCCTGTGTGAAAATCTAGTCTTAAAACCTTAAAAATTTTTTATTGTTTTGTATTTGTTATAATGTATTTTAACAAATTGTCTCAATTTCTTTCTGTTTGTCATGCAATTACCACATAGAGAACCATGTAATGTATTAATCCATCACAGGAAACAGCAATTATCTTGATTATCAGCTCATCTGACAGTGATTTTCTTTCTTAATTGAGTGATTGAATTGAGCTCATCTAATGTAAAGTTGTCATAAAATAATAAAGACATAGAAAACAAAGGGTCATATTATCTTATCACACAGGTGACTTGTGGTGGCAATTAACTTTTCAAACTTGTGCTTTCAGGAGAGCAGAGTACTTCGCACAGTGCCTCTACTTGCTGCTTGTTTGCCACAAGGAAAATGTAATGTCATAGTCGGAAGGAGATTCAATGAGGAAAAGTAAGGAGAATTTTTGTTTTCTTAACTTGCTCATGGCTTAATATCACAACAGTGCTGTTACTTAATCCTCCAGTATATTTACTTTTTGTGTCCCTCTGTTCTCCGATCAGGCACCCGGAGCTGGCCTCAGTGTGTCGGGACAGCAGGACACTGATTTTATACCCAGGCCCCAAATCCCAGAACCTGGAGGAGTTAGTCAAATACCAGGAAGTAGGCACTGTGAAACATAACGTCATCATCATAGACGGCACCTGGAGCCAGGCTAAAAACATGTTCCTCAAAAACAGCCTGTTCCACCTCCCTAAGCAGGTGAGTCCAACAATAAAGAGGAAGATGTTAGGTATGTTCATAACTGCAAGCAATGTTTTGACATTATGTTTGTTATTAGAAACGGATTTGGTGGGACTTGTGTTTACAGGTGGTGACTGTGAGTGAGGTTTATTGTTAGAGGTCAGTAAACACTCCTTCAGCAGCTTTTGATGCCTCTGTGATGGCAACGGCCTGAAGCAACCTGGTTTCCTGTTGCTTCACAATAAAAACCTCCACCTTCCTGTTTTGCCAGTTGAACACTTTTAATGTGAAGTAGCAGCAGCAGGAAACGTGTTTGCATTAGCGGTGGAGAGAGAACAGTAAACATTAAAGGTGATAGCATAGGTGTCATCAGAGTGAGAATACCACACTTACACTATAATTTATTATTATTTTTTCTTTATTAAGGAGAAAACAACAACAACAAACAAAAATAAATCCACGTCAAACCAAAGCAACTTTCCACAGTGCTCACATTTACATTTACATAAAAGCTGTGACACCAGTGGTTCCACATTTTCAAAGAAAACCTGGCAGAGCTCAATTCAGGGTTGGTTAATGCTGAAATAAAACCAGGATTATCTTCAGGATCAGATCATCTGCAGAAACATCTATATGTCAGATGTCGTCTTGTAGCAGAGCAGGTGTGTTCAGCAACGTTCACAAACATTTGGCAGCTTCTTGGGACTTCATACTGTTGTTATAAGCCACTGTAGAATCGGGGAGAAACTTTAAAAAGAGAGATTTTAACAGTCATATTTTCTTGTGTTTCTTCTTCTTGTGTATTTTCTTGTGCTTTCTGGTGGCATGGTGCCGCCTGTAGATATGAATGAAAGGGTGTTTGTGTCTATGTGTTGGCCCTGTGATAGACTGGTGACCTGTCCAGGGGTGAACCCCGCCCTCACCCAATGTCAGCTGGGACTGGATCCAGCCCCCTCCATGATCCTGCATGGATAAGTGGTATAGATGGATGGCACAGCTTTCTACTGATGGGTCTTTGGTTATGTAACATCCTAGATAATTAATCTCAGTGCTTTGAGAGAGATACCAGACATCAACTCAGTCTTCCAACTTCTGACAATCATAATATTACTCCTGTTTGCATTATATTTGATATCGAAATCTATCCCATATTGTGAACTTAACCACAAGAAGAGCAGCACTACATGGACTGAAAACCACCAGATCATCTGCATACATATAATAAGGTGGTTAATGAGAAAATAACCAGAAACCTTGTTCCACATCCATTTAACAGCACTGAACAATTATCCATATACATATTGAAAATAAAGGGAGACAAAATACCACCTTTGTTGACCACCTCTGCTTTGGTTGACCAGGTGCAGCTCAATAGGACTCTGTCCAGTCAGTACGTGATCCGCACACAACCCTCCAACATCTGCCTGTCCACGCTGGAGTGTGCCGCTGTGGCCTTGTCCATCCTGGAGCAGAATGACGACATCCAAGAGGTGACGTGGTGAAAGAGATGAACAGCGAACAGAGAATTACAAAGACCAGTCGGATATGCCTTATTACCACATACCTAGTGTTTCTGATTCTGCTCGCTCACAGGTTGCACTGGAAAATAAATCAAATTTCTTGTATTTTTTCCATCATTCCACCCTTTGGTTTGTTTGGTTGTCCAGGTTCTACTGAGGCCACTTAAAGCCCTGTGCTCCTTCCAGCTGCAGCACGGCGCTCAGGTTCATCACAGCAAGGAGCATCTACTGAAGAACGGCATGTACGACAAACCCATGCCCAAGAACAAACGCAAGATAAAGAGGATGGAGAAACTCGTCACTGACCACAACATTTGCCCAAGATGAAAGAGGGCGGAGGGGCGAGGAGAGAAAAGAGGCTCGACTCATCTCTGTATCCACAGGACTGTATCAGCATCAGGGTACAGCAGACATGGAAACCACTGGACCTCTTGGGATTTTTTTTTTTATATATATATCTATATATATATAGATATATATATATATCTATATACAATGCTGGAAGCTGGTAGATGTAATTTATGTATTTGTTATTAATTTTGAATAAATTAATGACAAATTAAAGCTATAGTTGAAGTGTCATGCTGTTACAATAAATCAGGTTTCATGAAAGAGCTGATTTCAGTTGTTTTTTTTTTTTCATACAGTTTACTAAAACAACTTATTTACAACGATAACACAGTCAGCTACAGTGTGGAAAATCATTGCTTTGGGGTTATACATTAAACAGTTTATCCACAGACCTTAAAAAGCTTTAAGCTGATTTTAATCAATTATATTATTAGGTATTATCATTATACACTGGTGGCCATATGAGACAAAGGCACAATTTAGTTTTATTATTTTTATTATTTTAGTTATTTTAAAACTATAAGAAATGTTCCTGTGCTTCCCATCTGACACCTTTGAGTCCAGGAAGTCGGTTTAGTCCTTCACAGAGTTTCACTTGTTAAAAAGTTTAATTAATTTCAAGACTTTTCCTTGTCAACTTGGAGCTCAAATTGAATAAAAAATAAAACAAAAAATAGGAAGAAATGTAAGAAAATTACACAATAATGTCCTTGATTCAAATGGGGAGGATCAGGGAGGGGATTCGAGTTCATTTGACAACTTTTATGTCATTGTTCAAACTTGACCTTTAGAAAAAAATGACAGGAAAACAAAAGACTTTGTTTTGTATGTCAGCGTGGATGTTGGCATGTGACTGAGAAAGTTCCCCTCTTTCTAAGTGGTGTTTGAATAACCTCTGACATCTTCCTGTTTCAGATGTGGCTGAAGACCAGATCACAGCAGGTGAAATGATTTTGAATCTACATAATTTCCAGCTTTTTGTTTTTCACCACGTGCTTTAAACTTTGGAGTCCTGGTGGAATTAAGTCCTTTATTTTGCAAACCTCTACAAAAAGGTACTTTATCTTCCCTGAATCCTTTCAAAAACATTTATTTTTTCTGTTGCCTCCAGCACTTGACTGAGCAATGTCCCGCCATGATCTGCCCCCTCTATGACAGTTTATTTTGGACTTTTGTTTCCTTTCTCTTTCCTTGTGTGAACGCTGTTGTTTTACTTTCTGTGTTTCTCTTGTTTCATCTACTCCTCTGAATATTCAACCAAACGTGGCTCATCCCCAGGGAAGAGACACCCTGCGTGCAACTGAAAGTCAGACCTTGGAGCAGAACAAGCTCCTCGGTCTCACCTCAGATCACCACAGCACCAGTTGTCCTCCTGTCCACCAGAGGTCAGCTGTCATCCTGCTGCTGTTGTTCCTGCCATGCTATATTTTCCTAACTGTCAACCCTTCATCTTTGTATTTTTCCATTGTGGTTGTTTAGCATCAAGTTGTTTGTTGTTTGACCTTGTAGTTGTAGTTGTCTCTTTCTGGTAAATGCATTTAATAATCTAATATAAACCTATAATATTACATCATAATGTATTTGCTGATTACATTTTGTATTATTGTAGTTGTTTAGCATCATTTGTAGCATCATTTTACAGTTGTTTGGTGTCTCTTTGTTCATTTTGTGTTGCTTTCTGGGAAATGTATTTATTAATCTTATACAAACCCATAATATTGCATCATATTTCATTTACTGATTACATATTGTATTAAAAACCTGAATCTGCTAAATCTACGAAAATGATCAAATCAAATGTAAAATTGTATAAACGGAAATACCGATACGCCATTTTGTAGTTTAGCATCATTTTACAGTTGTTTTGTGTCTTTTTCTGATAAATATATTTATTAATCTTATATAAACCTATAATATTACATCATAATGTATTTGCTGGTTACAGTCTATATCACAAATCTGACTCTGAAAAGTAACTTTACTAAAATCATTAATAAAATAAATAGTAACTGTATGAAATGAAAATACTAAAGTACAGTAATGTGTAGTTAAGTACAGTATTTGAGTTACTCGCTGTTAAGTAATGCGCCCAGAAGTTGCCTTTCGCTGAACTATTGCGCATGCGTGTTTCGTGTCAACCCCGTCGCTCCGCCATCTTTGTCGGCTACCCCATTGTTCACTGTGGAGATAACAGCGGCGCTAAATCAATTCATACCGCGCAATAGGACAACTCGACGGTGTCACAGGCAGCTGCCCGCGACAGTCGTGGATTTACTCTCAGGGTTGCGACTTGTTCTCGGCCAG
The DNA here is from genome assembly GCA_038496675.1 of Rachycentron canadum. NCBI lineage: Eukaryota > Metazoa > Chordata > Actinopteri > Carangiformes > Rachycentridae > Rachycentron > Rachycentron canadum. The sequence continues at coordinate 19,533,716 of CM076666.1, forward strand.
CAAGTTAGACAGAATGGACGATGACCAGCCCAAAACCCTGTAAGTGTGTGTGTGTGTCTGCGTAACCGCTAGCTAACCACTTGTACTAGTCACGTAACAGTCAGTGGCAGCTCGTTTCCCAAACCGAACTCCATTCACAAAACGTTCTTTTCTGCGGCGCGGACAAAGTGGACGTCTGGAATCATTAAAGATGCCACATTTATATTTGATTATTCGATCTACGCAATCCAACACGACGTGTAGAACTGAAACGCGTTGTAATGACCCAGCTGTTGGTAAATTTTCCACGTTGTTTGTCACCCCAGCAGGGTTTAACGCTAGCTAGCTAATTCCAGAAAAAAAAAATCCAAATATCAATCCGAAAACGCGTCGGTTAACACTGCTGCTTCACAAAAGTCAAATGTAAATGTCCAAGTAAATGCCGTTTGATGTGTTTTATGTGGGCCGAATTAAATAGCATTTGCATGAGCCAAATGTATCAGTTCGACGATGAGCAGAACTACATTAAACCACAAGCTTTTTCAATGGAGTTTGGCGTGTCATCCCCCCCCCCCCCATAACGTTATTTTGGGCGATATAATTGTTGCTTAGGCCTAGGAACATATTTGTATGGGTAAATTTGATACTAGCGACCTCGCTAAATGTTAACATGGGCTAATGCTGGTGTTAATTTTGGTTTTGAGTTATTTTCATTTGCCTGCCTAAGATTGACTTAATTCTATTTAAAGGCAGCAGCGAGGTAAAACAAGGTCAGTAGCTGAGACCGCAGTAATAATTGTAATTATAATACTCATCCCCAGCTGCTGTCAATATTTTGCTGATTGTTGCATATAGAATAATTTGCTTTGAACAGCCGTGAAAATTCAGTGTTTCGAGGCGTTTGCGTTCACTTCAATATTAAAGGTGGATGTATTATTCCTTTATGCCAGATACTGAGGTCTTTTCACGCATTTAAGACACATAATGCTGCGTTTTGGTAGCTATTTTATTGTTTGTTTTTTGTGTCCGTGTTTTAACATTTACACATACACACACATACATGTGCATCAACATTGAATTGACGACTAACTGTGCAGTTGTTCGATTGTTTTGTCTGTGAAATGATGGAAATCGGCAAATAATCCCTGTGATATTTCCCCCACAGATCAAGGTGCCTCTTGTCCAATATAACATTATGTTTCCATCAGAAAAATAGTGAATAATAATGATAAATTCCACTTTCAGAGACCTTGTTAAAGTTGTATAATAATTATTTATTGAATTAGTTGCAGATTAATTTTCCTGTTGACTGACTAATTGATTAATTGCTGCAACTGTATGTTACTGAGTGTTAAAACCCCAAAACACTGGGGAGGGGAGGCAAGTTAAAAAGTTCTAAGCAGGAAGGTAAGGCCATTTATTTTTCAGCAAATTGGGTTAATGTATAAAAAAAACCAAAAAAAAAAACCCAAACAAGACAAGTAGGTGACCATGAAGTTAAAATGGGCAGCAGGTAGAGCCAAAAAAAAAACCCCAAAAAACCCCAAAGAACATTAGATGTTCTGCCATTTCAATCATCAACCAATCATCGCAGCTCCATTGCAAAGATATTTTAGTTAAGTAGAATTTTAAATACAGGATTTTTATTTGTGACAGTATATTTTTAGATGGTTTCTGTCTAATTTTTCTGTTAACTTAGAGTCATATCAGCTACCTTACAGGCTTACCAAACCTGTGCTACCAATACACCAGGGAGGCAACTGCCCATTTACCCCTAGTGAACTAGACAAAGACAGTTCCTTCTTGTAGCTGTGCACAGGCTTTGTATTAATTAAAGCGAAGTACAAACCCTGCTTACCCAGGTAACATTATCACTAATTAGAACTGTTTGTTTTCTGTTTGTTTGTGTTTGTATTTAGGTATGTGGGGAATCTGTCCCGGGACGTAACAGAGGCCCTCATCTTGGAGTTGTTTGGTCAGATTGGACCCTGCAAGAGCTGTAAAATGATAGTAGATGTGAGTTCATTCGGCATCTGTTTGTTTTTTCGTTTTTTTTTTTTTTTTTTACATGAACAAATGAAACACTTAAATAAAGATAAACACCTTGCTTCCAGAGGACGAAGAACTATTGAGGCTGAAGTCGGTTGTGATTTTTGGAGGTTTAACAATAACAGTACATTCCTTTCGATACTATATTCATTTCTAACACAAACAGGTATCATAAACAAACATTTTTGACCGGAATACCTTATATTTAGTTATTGAGTGGGGGCATGGTGTCTGAGTTAGCTTTCACAGCCCGTTACTTGTCTCAGTGTGCATGTTTATTTTAGCTGGGTTATTAATCCCTCTAATGACCAGTTCTACCCTGCTTTCCTTCCCATTACTTGAATTTTTTGTTACTTATCAGCTTTAATAAACAATGATACCAACTTGTCTGCAATTAGCTTTAATTGTCCTGCTCTATCAGCCCAGATCTGTCCAGCAGGCCTCCTATTTTAATACCAGCCGATAACCAAATGATGATATTATATTTGCTTAGACCTGTTTAACAGCCGCGGTGACTCCATCTTTGTGTTTCCTTTACAATCCAGACAGCAGGTCATGATCCATACTGCTTTGTGGAGTTCTATGAGCATAGACATGCCACTGCCACAATCGCAGCCATGAATGGTCGGAAAATACTGGGTAAGGTAAGCTATCATATCTCCTGGGTGAGTCAACAAGGCAAGGCCGGGTGGGCAGGGTTGAAAGTTGCTGGAAAACTTGCATCTTATTAAACTTTATCTTACTTCCTCCATCCACTTCACTTAATTTGCTTTATTCCCCTGTGTGCACATTATTCTTCTGTGCACACTCTGAAATGACCGGGGTGGGAACACCGGACATCTAATCTTGCTGCTGTGAAGAAGCCTGAGAACATCAAACCTAAATACACAACAATGTAGGATTTTTGGTTTTGTTTGTTGCTCTTGCTTTCCTGTGGTATTAACACAAATTTTATATATATATATATATATATGTCTCTT
>CM076666.1:19537110-19551153 GCA_038496675.1 Rachycentron canadum
TATATATATATATATATATATATATATATATAAACACAAATTCCAACAGAAAGACCAGGTATTAGATTGAAATCCATTACACAGACCAAAGGAATCAATCAAGTAATTACCTAATTATTTTAGTCTAGTCTGTTTTTGTGTTTGGTTTTTTTTTTTGTTTTTCTCCATAGCTGAAGGTGCAGCAGACTAAAAGGTTGTGTTGTTGCTTTATTCTTTTATAAAATGGCTTTAGAATTTCTGCAATTACATTAAAACTGATCATCATTTTAAATTATTGACACATTTATAATTTAAACATCAGTATTTTTAGTAATATTCCCATAGTGACTAATACAATTCAACTTTGTGCAGAAACAAAAGATGAAGGTTTCCTGTCTGTTTTGCCTTCGAGTTGAGGTTTAATAGAATAAAAGCCATGTTTGTTTGGCTCCATGTTGATTATTTTCTAAATTAATCAATTGTTTGGTCTGTAACATGTGATATGTTTCTGATAAAGGCAGAGCTGACGTGTATAGTTGGTTTTAAAAAGTTCAAAACCTTCCCCAAAAAATGTGAGTAAATATCAGATAACAAAGAAACCCAACACATTATTTTACTTAAAAAATGATCATTGATCACAATCATTTTCTGTTAATCACGTTATCAAGTACTTTCACACATTTGGTCATGAGTACTTTTTAAAAGCTTCAATTAATCAAGTTCCCACATGTTGTGTGACATTAGGGTGGAGTTGTCATTACTACACTAAAACACAGTCCTGCAACAAGACCTCCTTTGTGAAGGTTATAACTTCCTTTAGCAGTAGATTCGACTGTCGGCATCACTCTGGCGGGTGTAGCTTTTTGTCCAGGTGTACCTAATAAACTGACAGCTGAGTGTGTGTACAGCCACTGCACCTCACAGTAATGAGCTTCAAAGGGAGCATTACAGCTGTATCTAATAAAGAGCAGTGCATTTACACATAGAAATACATTTGTTTGGGGTTTTTTTTTTTTTTTTGTCACTTCATGCTCCATGGTGTTTTTAATGAAGAGTTTCCTTGAGTGAGTTTGCCATCTGTGTATGACTTGATTTATCGTGGCCCTGCTGCTGTGTAATCATGCTACATGTAACATTCTTTGATCTACTTTAACCGATGCTCTTCTGTTCCCCTACATCTTTACTGCTGTGTGTTCTTTTGCAAGTTATTTCCACATAGAATCCACATAAGAGCAACTTCAAGAAAAATACATTCAGTTGAAAATATTTTATCCTCAACAGGTATTGAAGGACCATTTGAGGAGTATAACAAGTTCGTAAAAATCACTTGTTTGTAAGTCCCTTGTTATTTGGACCTTACTTCCTTCAGTTTTGCTCCAAATTTTTACTAGACTGAGAGTGAAATGTTCCTGATTGTGACGGTGAAATCTTGATATCCCTTGATATTCTCCACTGTATTTTACTGTTTAATTAATGAATGCAAAGGTATTTAAAATTAGATAATAATCAATTTGTAGTGGTGGTTTTAAGAACCCAGGTGTGACATACGGAGACCACCTTTTATTTAAAAAGAAAAAGTTCTCAATCACAAAATATGACCTAAGTAAAAGTGGTGTGTGACAAAACCTCTAATCAAAGAAAAAGCACCTTCCTGCCTCCTGCAGCCATGCTTCTCTTCTCACCTACGTCCTCTTCCTCGCTCTCTACGTCTGTCTCTCTTGCAGGAGGTCAAGGTCAACTGGGCCACGACGCCAACCAGCCAAAAGAAAGACACAAGCAGTAAGTGGTTCATCTTCATCAGTTCATCATCGCTTTTATCACTAAAAATGGAAATAACACAACTTGGTGTTGATACTGTGTTAAATGACTGAGCTATAATGTGAATCTGCTGATGTCTTTTCTTAGGTCACTTCCACGTCTTTGTTGGAGATCTAAGTCCTGAAATTACCACAGATGACATAAAAGCAGCTTTTGCTCCATTTGGGAAGATTTCGTAAGTGATTCAGTTGGTGATTCATTAAGAGTCTGCCACTCTTAATGATTTTATTAGTATTATTTTAAGTGAATCGCACAAAGATGTGTTTGTCCGTCTCTAAATGCCTTTAAACTTCTCAACTCTAAAGGTTTAAAAACAGGTCACAAATAAATAGTTTTATTTAAAACAAAACAAAAATAAAAAGGCTGAGTAATTTGCTAGAAAAACTACGACTCAGATCATAGTGAGCAGTGAATTTTTTGGGGACTTTTTTCAGCTGTAGATTAAGGATGTTGTTTTTCACACTGGGCTGTGCAATATGCAAAACAAAAAAAAAAAACTTTGCGATTATCTTGACAGATATCGTGACATGCAATTTCAGTTGCGATTATCATTTTTGCATTTTATTCTCACGGAAGAAAATCGAAATGATGTTTCTTTGCATCTGAGAATATGATTTGTGGGCCGGGGCGTCTCTGTAGCACCACAACGCTTATGGTGCCGGCAGTGCACAACAATATTGTGATGCTTTTTACCTTTATCAAGAAAAGGCCATTTTTAAAAACGATTTATTTGAATGTTGTACTTGGACAATATTACATTTTTGTTTTTATTTTGATTAGTTGTGCAGCTCCAGTCAGAACAAACTCAGAGTGAACTCAGATTAAGATTTATCAGACTTTTCATTCTCACAGTACTTCATTAGTAGTAGTACTAGCACTAGTAGTAGTGTTAATGTTGTATATGTTTACTTCCAAACTTCCAATCCATTACTGTTATTTTCACCAAAAAAAAAAAAAAACCCAGACCTAGAAATTTTAAGGTTAAACAAACGAGAGGAATAATTCCTACATTGTCATAAATCATGAAATGCATTCCTTGGCTGACAGTGTATTTGTCCACAGGGATTGCCGAGTGGTGAAAGACATGGCCACAGGTAAATCTAAAGGCTATGGCTTTGTCTCCTTCTTCAACAAATGGGTAAGTGTGTCTGTGTTTAGAGGCCTGAGAAAACATTAGCCGGCTCTGATTGTTGACTTTGTTCAATCCAGGGTTCACAGTCACGTTTTTTTTTTTTTTTTTTTTTTAAATATATTTGGCTCCAGTGACCCTGGAGTGTGTGTTTTCCCCCTCTCTGTGTGATCAGGATGCAGAGAACGCCATTCAGCAGATGGGAGGACAGTGGCTGGGAGGCAGGCAGATCAGGACCAACTGGGCCACAAGGAAGCCTGCTCCTAAAACTACCAACGAAAGTAAGTGGGCAGTGATTTAATATAGATCGACTGGTGGACTTGATCTGGGCCAGATTAAGGAGGCACACGCTCATTCTTGGTCGTCAGCAGATGCACTGTAGTTGTTTTAAGTGTTCAGTCTCAGCTGCTTCCCTTTGACTGAAATGTCTCAGCTTTAACTGCTTTTGTGTGGATTGACATTGTATTTGGTGCAGACGTTCGTGCTCCCTGCAGGATACAATTTAGACACTTTGGTGATTCCCTAACTTCAATCTGAGCGAACATTCACGGCCTTTCTGACATTTGGTCACAGATTGTCACTTTCATGAATTAGTGAGACACTAAGAACAGAGCCATGTAATTAGTAAACCCATCTTTCCTTGATGTCCTCATCATCATTACGCTGCAGATTTGATAGGTCGTCTAAAAGGGGCGACCTGAGAGCCGAATGGTTAGGGTGCGTATCAGATGTCATTGGTTTGAATCCCTGGCCGGTGGGACTTTTTCCTGCTTGTCCCTCTCTTGGTGTTCTTTGCTGCCATATTATTCTTATTACCGACAAGCACTGAATCTTGGGATAGGAAGGATCCGCCCAGGAAACAAAGACACATTTGTCAGTGATGGGGGCAGAGTGTTGCCACCGATTTCCTGTTTTGATTCAATATTGATTATGAAAACATATATTATTTAAAGGAAATAAATTCTTCTACCCTGCCCTCTATGCGTATGAAGTAGCCTTTAAAATTGGACAACCTGACTGTGACACAGTTGGTCTTCAAATGCAGCTTCTGAACAATGTGGCCCCTTTAAATGCAACTTTTTAACTGCAGTAAATGTAAATATATTAAGGATGAAATAAACCTGCTCTTTCTTCTTTCAGCCACCAATACTAAGCAGCTGTCCTTTGATGAGGTGGTGAACCAGTCCAGCCCCAGCAACTGCACCGTCTACTGTGGAGGAGTCACAACAGGTCTCACAGGTGGGTCACAGACTGTTTGTCCATGAGATTAAACTGCAGGTTTGGAAGCTTGTACATGGAATTATAACAGCTTTCTTTTGTTCACAGAGCAAATTATGAGACAGACCTTCTCACCTTTCGGCCAAATCATGGAAATCCGTGTTTTCCCAGACAAAGGCTACTCATTTGTGAGGTAAAGAGGACTTTTCTGATTGGTCTGTCAGTCGTTTACTTGAAGCCATGTATTTATAAAACGCCTGTGTGGGAAGACTTGATATAAAGCAATCACATTTCTTTGTGCAGGTTCAACTCCCACGAAGCAGCAGCTCATGCCATTGTTTCTGTCAACGGCACGTCCATAGAGGGCTATGTTGTTAAGTGTTACTGGGGCAAAGAAACGACAGACATGGTTAGCCCCATCCAGCAGGTACAGATGCCACAGGTATGAAGAAGGATTTTCCCCCAACACAATATCTGCAGTCATCACCCTGGACTTGTTACGTTGAATTATTTCCTTCTGCTGTGCTTATTCATTTGACTGCGAGATCTGGTGCCATTTGATATTCTGCCTCCTAAAATATTCTTATGTATGTCAGCAGAACACGGTGAGCTTTGCAGCACAGCCCTACAGCCAGTGGGGTCAGTGGTACAGTAACACGCAGCAGATTGGCCAGTATGTGCCCAATGGATGGCAGGTGCCAAGTTATGGAGTCTATGGACAGACCTGGGATCAGCAGGGCTACAAGTGAGTACCGTGGGTGACCAATGCATCAACGGAAGTGAGCGTGCAAAATGTGTCTCTTGCAAATATTTGTATTTTTCATGCAACCACCTGTTTCTTTTATCCTCAACAGGCTAAAGGAAGTTGCGACATTTTTTAATATTTGTCTATTCAGCTGCCTTTACTTGCTTCTCTTTCTCTTTAGTTTAGTCTTCAATGAAAATGTGTTTAAATTTTGAACCATAAAGCTTTTCAGTTTAGTGAAGTTTTGTGATATTTCAGTCACTGAACAGATCCTAATGAAAGGGTTAAAGAAACTGCTGCACTGGTTACACCTGTGTTTCCTCTGAAAAACATTCAAGAGGCTGGAACATCCTCAATGATGGAGCAAGGACAGGAAGAAGCACTGTGTCCGCTGTGCTGTGCCTCTTAGTCTGACTCCATTTGTCAGACGCAGCCTTTCTCAAACAGAGAAATCAACCCCAGATGATCCGTGAGGAAATGAGTGAAATCTCCTGTTTAATGAGGTGTTTTTCAAACAGTGTGAGAGTGAGCACAGAGCTACTGAGAAGTGTTGGGCTACGTGACACTGCTTCCTCACGAAGCTTCATCAGTCGACAGTTTGTTTTATGATAGAAATGATCAGCTGATGTTAGAGAGGAAATGTGGATGAAGCTAACAATTAGCCTGCTCTGGAAGTGATAAGTTTTACTACGACTGAGACTTGTGGTGCATTTGCTGACATCTGGACAGTGTTGGGAGACTTGAGTGATATGAACGATGTCGCACAAAGAGGCTGAAGTCCTGCATCATACTGACGCTAAGGGGAACGAAGGGAATGGGTCATTATTTTAAGACCCTGGTTCGGTTCCCGGTCGACTGGACTCTTTGCTTTTGTGTTTTCTGTTTTTTTTTGTTTTGTTTTTTTTGTTTGTTTTTTTTTTAATCACTGACCTCTCCAATAGAGACATGGTTAGTTTTGCATGCAAGCTCAGCACGACACTACTGAAGTGGCAGCCTTGTTGGTTTTGGGGATGTTTGTGAATGAGTTTTATTTTAGTTTCTGCTTGATCTGAGAACCTTTGAGAAACACTGGTCTCACTGTTTTTGTTTCCATCTGCTGTTACAGTCATCTACATGCCGGCGCTGGGTGGACAGGAGTGGGCGCCGTGAGCAACGGAGGCATGGTGGAGCCCGGGCAGGGAGTCAACGGGACGATGCTTACCAACCAGGCCGGCATGAGCGCCGCCGGCTACCACACCCACTGATCACCGATCACAGTAGCCCTCTCTCTCCCTCTAAGCCTCTGAGGGTCACAAGGATGATACTCTGCTGGGGAATGAGTGCATTAGATGTGCTCTCTCTGTCTGTTATCACACAAAATTATTCCGTTAGGCAGGCTGGTTCGCCATTTTATCAGCCTTACCGGCCCATAATCCTCACCCACTGCCCAACTCTGCAAGTGTAACTAAATCGATCCACTCCAGAACACTTACAACAGCTATTGCAAATGCACCGTGCATTCCTGGGCCCATTTTATTATTTGGTGTATTTTTCTAACGCAGATGATGCAGATGATGTAAATGATCCAACATAAAGAAATTTCTAGCACAGCCGCAATTTAGTTTAAAAGGAAGAAACTCATTAAATCTATAGTAAAACACCAGGTTGTTTGTTTTCCAGCCCCTCAGAGCCAAAGAGCAAGGGCAGAGTTTTATACCAATGTTCAACAATCGTACAGGGAGGAGAGGCGAGCAACTTTGCCACACCAGATACTCAATAGTCCATAGTAACGCAACGCAGCCACAAGACAAGACGTGTGTTGAGTAAAGGGGTGTGATTTTTAATTTTCTCCCAATTGGAACATCTCGCTCTCACTGTTGGTCTGTCCACCTGTTACTAAAGTGAAACACAAGTCCAAGCAAGTTCTCAGGGTGTTGTAAAGTCATTCTGTGAAATGTAGGGAATCACTGAGTAGGAATAGGTCGAGGGGAAAGCAGATAACCACAAAACAAGTCAAAATGTCAGCGCTCCTTCACTTCCCATCTCCCTGAATGGACTGAACAGACTGAGTGGAAACAGTCTGTGGAAACTGAAAATGTGTGTGTGCTTTACGTGTGTGCATGAACTGATGCTTTTACACACAAGACAATGTCCAGTTCATCCTCCCCTGAAACAGAAAGGACTACGCCACCTTTTTTTGCTACAAATATAATAGACAGTGTCATTTTTTTTTTCTTTCTTTTTTTTTGTTTTGAGCAACTTTAAAATGGTGACATTTATGTATGAAGAGCTTTTTGCCTTTTTGTTGTTTCATTTCAGGACTGTCTTAAAAAGAAACGTTGCAGTGACACCATCGAATCATGTGACACGTGGAACCTTTTATGTTTGTTTATAAAGCATTAAGTGGCTGTCAACTGTCAACTTTATTTTTTAAATTAGATTTTCAATATCTCAAATAAATCAATTGCAGGGATTACTGCCACTCTTATCTTACTTACAGGCAGACAAATGTTGCACAATTACTTAAGGTTATCTTTTCACAAAATTTGAAATACTAGGGTTTTTTTTTTTGTTTTTGTTTTTTTTTTTTTTTTTTGTTTAATGTTTTTGCATTCCACCTTTTTTGTAGTTTCATTTGGAAGTCTGTTTTTATGTAAATAACCAAACAGTCTGTTCAATTGTACTGAATCTGTATAAAGACAACATGTTAATAAAGGAAGCGAGCTTGCTTCTGGTTGGCGGAAGTGGATTCCAGAAACAGCTGTTTAACAGTAGCATCCCTGTCCAGTGCTGGTCCGTGTACAGTAGAGACAGTGCAACATTGGATTCTTCCAGAGGCTTGGAGGTCAAGCAGCATTGCTATGCAATGCAAAAGCCTTTAGATTGACAAGTATGACATAATTTATTCTGCTTTAAACCTAAATAATGATTGTTTTTTGTAGGTTAAGAAACAACCTTATAAGGATCACTTTTTTTTTTTTTTTTGCACTGTGGCCACCATTATTTTAATATAGTAAAATCCATTGTGTTGCCTTATCAGTGAGTTACTTTTAATTTAACCAAAAATCATCCAAGAGTAGGCGGTGCCTAAGAATGTTTTCAACCTATGTTTTGGCGAGGGAAGTTCTGTTGATGCTTCAGTAACATGGTTTGTGTTTTTGCTTTGTCCCATTAAAATGCTGATGCTTAAAACAGCTCACATTTACACTGTTTCCATCTGATCTTTACAACCAGGTGGAAGGTGGAGTCACTTGGTGTGGTTGACTCAGGAGGTAGAGCAGGTCGGTGGCTCGATCTCCAGCTCTTCTAGTCCTCGTGTCAAAGTGTCCCGGGGCAAGACACTGAAGCCTAAATTGCCTCTGATGGCCGTTTCCTCAGTGTATGTGTGGGTATGTATGGTAGACGTGCTATATGAGTAGCAGTAGTATGAATGTATGTGGCTTCTATTGTAAAGCATTTGAGTGGTCGATGAGACTAGAAAAGTGTTAATCATTTCACTCTCCAGTGTATAATATAATAATCACTCAAAAAAAAACAAAAAACAAAAACCTAGCAACACCTCATTGCATAAAAATTGCTAAAAGTTTTTATTTACGTATTCTCGTGGTCCTGATTTGCTAGATTTGAATATTAATGATAAACAAACATTACATAATCAGAACATTTTGTACATTTTGCTTTAAAAATGTCCCAAAAAAAAAAAAAAGGATCTAAATTATAGATGAACCATTAAATGGTCAAATAATTTTCAGGTAATTTGTTTGGTTTTCAGCAACATTCAGTAAAACGTTTTCTGTTTACTGTGTTTAAATTAAGAAAAGTTGTAACAGTTGTGCTTTTATGTTGAAATAGCAACACAGCAGCTGAAGTTTAGGTGTTGAAAAGTATTTTAGACACTTGGCTTCATGCTTGAGTTTGGACTGAGGTGTCTTTTGTCCGCCAGCAGGAGGAGTAAAGAGCTGAAGATTCATTTTGTACATTATAAAAAGCACGTGTGGACGGGAGATAATAAAAAATAAAAAAAAAAAACAAACAAAAAAAAAACGACCACGAAGAGCGTAATTTTGGCGCCACAACGTTTCAGTCCAAATATAGGCAACACCTAAAAACGGAAGTATTTTAAAAAGTATTTAAAAAATGTTAAATCATCTTCAAACTATTTGAAATTTAGCTTTTTTTTAAATTTTTTTTTTATTTTGAAGAGTTATACTTTTTATACTTCTCGACGTTTCGACTCGACTTCCGTCACTTCAGGCGTTAGAGTAAGTGAACTACAGCTCCCATGATCCACCGCCCTCTGAGCGCGCCAAAGAGCCCGCCCCCGCCCTCGGGGTTTTTCTTCCTTCCCCTCCGCTTCTCCCTCGTCACGTGATCGTCTCCGGCCAATGGGGAGTGTCGTTACAGGCGCAATGCGGTCGTCGGGATGTAAGGAGGAATGGCGACGGTCGAGGCGGTTTTGGAGGCCAGAGCCGAGCTGGGTTTGACCAAACAGAAGCGGATCACAGGTACAGGAGCATCGGATCGAAGAAACGCTGTCAGTTAGATGGTGAGGGAGCCGGGGCGTCGCCTCACAGGCGGGAAGGAGCAGCATCCAAACGCACACATGTCATTTTAACACAGTCTGTCTGCAAAAAGTTAATGAGGCGCCGGGGTCATAATTAAAGTTCAGACATGTGCTGATGATTTAAAAACTTTAAACTACATTTTTGAACTAAGGCTTTATTGTTATTCCTGCAGGAAATGAGGTCAGCACGCACGAATTAACACACAATGATATATGACAATGATCACAATAAATAAAACAATAACATACACAGTAAATTTAAATATTTATAAAACTAATATTTAACAAGCAAAACATGATCAGTGTCTAAACTATGATGCATCATCACTGCAACTAATGACTGTCTATAGTGATATATTGATAGTTTTTTTTCAATTGATTATTTGTGTATAAAGTATAAAATGCAAGAAGCATAAAAAAAAAGATCTGTTTACAAAAACATTTAGTTTATTATTTAAGACAACGGAAATCATCAGAGCTTCACATTTGAAAAGCTGGGAGCTGCTTATAAAATAACTAAAATGATTTACATGTTGCCCAACTAATGATTAAAGCTCTATAAATGGTGCATTAATGCATTAATAGTAATGATCTATTACTATAACATGAGAGGGGCCATTCTGCTCAATGAGCACTAGTGTGATACGGATATTTAATGAAATAATATTTAATGAATGATATTAGCATGTCTTCCACCACTGATATTATATATATAATATTAAAAACAAATAGAATAAAATACCAGTAGAAAATTAAAATGGCAGCAGATGAAGCAGAAAATATATAAAATGTGTGAGTCTTGTTCCATTAAAAGATCCAGTGTTTCAGGAGCAGCAGGAATAAAAGAGTCAGACTTGTTGAGCTCAGCTTCATGACATTTCTAGTAAAATGTCATGAAGCTGAGCTCAGTGTACCTGGATCACCTGGCCATGACCAGCTCAGTGCTCCAGACTGAGGTGACCAGACGAAGCCACAACATTTTAAAAAATGCCTTAAAGACATGATTCATCCACAAATCAGACTCATTTTCATTTAAAGTTCTTCTGCCGTCATTTGTGCACGAGATACTCATGATGTTTATGTTTATGGTTCCTTTCCCTCAAGGCCTGACTCCTGCCACTTGCAGCTAAACTCTGAGTGTTAGAGTCTCAGAATGGAGACTGAGGTGACAGTGACCTCCTCATCCAACCTGGTCTCGTCCTCCACGCCCCAGACTTTAACCACTCAGACCAACCTGGCAGCAAAACAGCGTGACAGCAGAAAGACCGCATCCACGACTCCCGCCTTCCTCTCCAACCTGGGGAGGGCCACCCTGCGGGGCATTCGTAAGTGTCCTCAGTGCGGGGTCTACAATGGCACCCGTGGGCTCAGCTGCAAGAACAAGGCCTGTGGGGTGTCCCTCAGAAACGCCTCAGCCGGGGGCAGAAACGGCAAGAAATGTGCAGTGGAGGTGGTGAAAGTGATAATAGACAGTGAGGATAGAGGCGGGAAAGAGCGAGAGGGAGGCGGAGTCCTGAGCAGCGGCGTGGGCGGAGGAGTCCAGGTGTTCTCCGTGATCCACAGAGGAAGAGGAGCCACGGCTACACAGCTGGGCTTCGTTGAGCTGGTCCCCACCGACACTGCCATAGCGACCGGTGACGGCGCCACCCTGCTAACCCGGATCAACCTGGGACGCTGCTTTTTGCCTTCTTGCAGACAGGGTCAAAGGTCAAATCAGCACGAAGCAGAATCAGCCAAGGCCAGTTCCAAGCAGTCTTCGGACAGCCTCTGCGTCCACATCAAGCAAGCCATCGAGTGTCAGAGCCGGGCTACGCCGCTGACCTTGAAGAGCTCCGTCCTGGAGGGTTTGCAGGCCTCCATTCAGGCCAGGGAGGAGCTGTGGAGGTTGGCCACCGAGTCTCCAGGACCCCTGGTGCAGCGCGTCTCAAAAGACACCCTGGTGGTGAAGTGCCACACGGACTCCCAGCATCCTCTGGGCCTGCTGCATCTCACCGTGGGTGCGGGGGGACTGTCTGAGGGTTCAAAGAGCGAGAGAAAGGGCAGAGAGGTGCAGCAGCACAGTGTTTTTCACTGTGCCTGCCAGGTCAGCAGCACCAGCAGCGGCAGAAGAAACAAACCTGCCGCCGACGGAGCAGGTGGAGCCGCCGGCTTTCACCCTCCCACCACAACACAACCCTGCCTTCACTTCTACGCCTGTGTGTGTGCCTTCGCCAGCGACGAGAAGCTGGCTTCAGAGTTTGCTGCTTTCATCAGCTACACCCCCAGTGGTACGGTAACTGTGTCTGGGTTTTAGGAAATAGGCTTTTTTGTGATCTTGCCAGACATCACAACTTTCAAACTGTGCAAATGTTTGAAGTGAGAAGATGCTTTCAAAAGTAAAGCCTTTTTTTATTATCAGTTTAGTTCATAAAAGTTCATAAATACAGGGCGAAAAATCCTGAATCAAATCAGTATTTGTTGTGACTCCATTTTGCCTTGCCTCAGGTCTTCTGAGGGTCTAGGCTGTAACAGTGTCTCAGGCCCAGTTAAAAACATTCATATTTGAAGATAATAAGAAACAGCTTGTGTACTGGGACTGACCCTGTTAACCCAGTCTCCAGACTTGATGCTAAGCTAGGCTAATCATCATATGGCTCTACTTTTAGCAATAAGCATATTTCCCAAAGTGTCAAACTGTTCCTTCAATGGTTCAATATGACCGGTTGTTTTATTTCAGGTGTCCAGCAAAGTGCTTCCAGTAGAGTAACTGGTCCCAGTGAGAAGCCGCCGCCTCGAACAGAACCAGTCAACTCTCATCATAAAGTGAAGAGACTTCGTCTGGATGAATCTCTCTCTGGTGGTTTCATCATGTTTCCTCCTGGAGGCTTTATTGCTCATGAATGCAGGATGATTGTGCAGCAGCGTGTTTGTCTGAATCTTCCATTGTCCTTCCTTCTCTTCTTTTCTCTTTTCCCAAACTGTGGTTCTTTTCATTTCCTGCCTCTGTGCAGCCCCCTCAGTGGCCACTGCCTCTGGGGCGGGGAAAGAGGGAGTGTCAGCCTCCGGCCTGAGGAAAGCTGGTTGGAGGAGAGGGCCTGGTGCCGGTGGGCTGAAGGCTCCAGGTGCTGAGCCCTCTCTGTTGGCCCCTCGCCGCCTTTCTGTCTGTTACATCGTCTTAGACATCGACCTCTGTCTTCATCGTTCCTCAGTCTAATCACGCAGCTCTAATCCTGATCCACAGACCTCACACACACATTCGTCTTCTCATAACATTTAATTTGTGACCAACAAAACCAGGGTATCTGAAAAGCTTTGATTTCAGGCCTTTAAAGGCATTAAAAAGATTAAAATCCTTCTGTCATTAAAGATTTTAGTTGTGTTGTTTCAGATGTCTGATCTTATGTGAAATTAAGATATGTAGCTTAATTAAAACGTTTTTTTTAATATGTTAATGTCTGTTTCGAATGCTCACCCAGTTTGAGGTTGTGCTCAATGATTAATTAAACGCACATACAACGATATTTAAGGAATATTTATTGGGAAATGTGACATCAGCATGAATAAATAACTTTAGTGAAACAGGCATTAAATAAAAGTTGCAGAATCCCTGAAAACATTTAATAACAGTTTTCAAGGCTAAATATCCTTATATCAGAAACAGAGAAACTGCTGAATGAGTGTGTGTTGTGTTGTTTCAGCCTCTAACCTGTGTGTTTGTGTTTCAGGGAGCACCCAGGCTGTGGACGAGTGTACGGTGACACTGGGTTTCCATCAGTGGCTGTCCAGCGTCACGGAGCGGATCCACCAGACGATGCACTACCAGTTCGACGGTAAGGGTTAGTGTGAGGGCGTCTATTAGACTTTATGTTGTTTCAGCCAGAGCAGATATTCACAACTTTTTATTCATTTTTTTACACCAAATTTCAGAGCAGAAATAAATTTACATGCATTGGTCCCATCTCATGAATTATCATAACCATATAGTTTCCATTTACATCATCATGAACATCCTTGTTTACATTATAATCATGTCAAAGGGATGAAGAAAATAAAACACAAAAATGTAATAATAATAAAATGAAAATAAAGATATAATTAAGAATAATAATAATAATAAAAAAACGCCCCCTTCCACTATAGGTCAACAAGATCTGGATGAAGCAAAGGTCACCAGACACATAAAAAGGAACCATTACCCTTTAATGTAAAACTGAGGTGGCACTTTCTTTTTTTAATGATAATGATCAAACTGAAAAAGGAGGAAGCTCAGTTTTTCCAGTTCTCAGTTTCTGCGACGGATACTCAGATCCTCTCTTCTCATTGGCTGACTGTTTTCTTAGTGATCCAATAAAAATACAGCAGATTTCAGGTAAAACACTCCTGCAAGGTTGGAGGGTGGGGGTGGTGACTGCGTTGTTGTGACATCACAAAGTTCCAGAAGTCCTGACAGCTGGTTTTAAGGCTCAGTTTCTGAATCCAGGCTGTGAGCATTTCTCTGTGGACTGAGACCTTTGATACTTTCACTGTATTAATATAGAAGCTAGACCTGCTTTATAATCAAAGACCACATGGAGGTCTACCTTTAGACTGTATGGACCTTTAACATCTACCTTTAGACTGTATGGACCTTTA
>CM076666.1:19551550-19573198 GCA_038496675.1 Rachycentron canadum
CTCTCTCTCTCTCTCTCTCTCTCTCTCTCTCTCTCTCTCTCTCTCTCTCTCTCGCTCTCTCTCTCTTTCTTTGCCTCTTTGTCAGCTTTTGTGAGAAATGATGGACTTCCTCTCGGCTCTTTCTCCAAGTACACCTGGCACATCACCAATCTCATGCAGGTCAAACGCATCTTTGACACTCCAGAGGTAAACACTGCCCCCCCCCCCACCAAACCCCCCAACCCCCCCAGCCTTCAAGAGCTTATTATGGTCCCTTTGACTTTCACAGTCTCAGGTTGGTTTTCTGAGTCACACTGAACATCATCCTGCTGCTGAAATTCACTGGAGAGAAGATCTGAGTTGAAGAAAATACTAAGATTTAAGGGAACTGGGAAGAGCAATATGCTTAAGTGGCTTTTATGCCCAAGTGGCTTTTATGCCCTGCGTTTCGCCCCTCAGGCTGCATACAGGCCTAATGTGTATTGATCATAGACTGTATATAAAAATGGATGTGAAGGGTGTGCAAAGCCAAGCCCATGCTCTTAAACCTGCTTCTATCTAATGACCATCAGGGGGTTACCCCCCTGGAAAAGTAAGTCAGATTGTATTGAAGTCTATGGGAAAATGTCCCTACTTCTCACTAGATTTATTAGCTCAGTAAAGGTTCGTTTTTTTAAATGATGGTCCATTTAGAGGAAAAAGCAGTTTAGGGGGGGCATGAATTAGGGGGTGTGGCTACTGTGTGATTGACAGACTGTACCACCCAATCAGGATAGAGTACAGAGCAGGTCAGCTCCACCCCTCACTCCTCCTCAGCTCCACCTTCTCCTCCAAATATGGTTTATTCTGGTTTCAAAAATCTAAGATGGCCGACAGACAAATTACAAATGATTGAACTTTACAGTCTTTCTGGAGGCTCCAGTTTGTGCTGCTGAATTGTATTGTAATATATAAATTTTTCACCTTATTTATACGTCAGGGAGTGGAGGCTGAATAAGCTGTATCTGCTGCCACATGATTGGCTGCACGGGTTCCTAGTAAAGTGCTTGGTCACTGTATTTCTTGTATGAACCTACACTCTCCCCTCCTTGTCTCTGCCTCCACCTCTCGTCTGCCCACCAGTTGCCACTAGAGGTCTCTCAGAGTTTTGTAAAGAACGCCGACGGCTCTTATTCACGTTTCCGATGTCCCGAGCCTCCGCCCGAGCCAGAGCTACCAGAGGGACACAGGACAGATCGGCCACAGGCCATACGCCCCATGGAGCTCCGCACCTTCCTGAAAGTCGGTGAGTGACTGTTTTCAGCGGCGATGGCGCCGAGACGCCGTTCTGCAGAGCTGCACGTTTTGACCCCGTCGTATCTCTGCCAGGACCAGGCTCAGCGGACCAGAAGGAGGCCAGTCCGTTTGTGATCGAGTGGATCCCGGACGTTCTCCCCCGCTGTCAGATGGGAGAGCTCAGGTTCAGCTTCGAATTTGGCCACCAGCAGAGCGGTCAGCCGGAGAACTGTGACAAAACAAGTATGACAGAGAAAGGGAGTCGGAACAAGTCGGAATCCACCCAAACCAAACACACGAAGGTTGAAATCCTTCAGGTGGTCGTTTAATGGTCCTCCAGTCGCTTCTTATATGGATCAAAATTTGTCATTGACATATACAGTATGTGACTCACACAACTATCTATGTTAAATTATGCAATGTATGTGTAATGAACAGCCACGTGTATTATACAGTATCATATTGATCAGTGTTACGGTACAGTGGTGAGGTGGTTGGTATAGTCGCCTCACAGTAAGAAAAGGTTCTGTGTTCGATTCCCAGGCCTTTCTGTGTGGAGTTTGCTCTGGCTTCCTCCTGCATGTTTAGGTAAATTGAGTGTGAATGTGAATGGTTGGTTGTCGGCCCTGTGATCGACTGTAGACCTGTCCAGGCCGAACCCCGCCCCCACCCACCCTGGTGGATAAGCTGTATAGATAATGTATGGATATTGATCAGTATTGTCTCGTCAAACCACTCATATTAATGCCTTTTTAATAATAAACTAATAATGCACATTCACATTAAAACAACAAAACAAAAAACAAAGTATATTTTTAAAAGAATATATATTTTTATATCTAATGAACAAAACATACAACCAGTTAAAAACATTTAATCGTGAAATAGACATTCATTTCCAAACTTTTCCAAAAGGTGTTTAAACTTTCAGAGGAAGTTTTTCTTTGTCTATTTTGTTTTGCGGTGTAATCACTGATAAAATAAAGAAAATCACATTTAATGGATAAAAGCGTCTCTTTACTGTGCAGTGTATTCAATATTTGCATTAAATGCTGCTTTGTATTTCTACTCTGTTTATTTTATATTTCTCCTAACCCCCTGAAGCTCCTTGTCATGTTTAATATATGTAGCAGAGACATTTTCCCGCCAAACATCTTGCATGATTTCATATTAAAGGTCCATACAGTCTAAAGGTGGATGTTAAAGGTCCATTCAGTCTAAAGGTAGATGTTAAAGGTCCATACAGTCTAAAGGTAGATGTTAAAGGTCCATGCAGTCTAAAGATAGACCTCCGTGTGGTCTTTGATTATAAAGCAGGTCTCGGTTCTATATCAGTACTGTTAAAAATTATTATTAATACTGTTAAAAACAGCTGTCAGGGTTTGAGCCCCACCCACCAGGACCCACCATCCAACCTTGTAGAATTAGTCTTTTACCTGAAATGTGCTTTATTCTTTATTGGGTCATTCAGAAAACAGTCAGCCAATCAGAGGAGAGGATCTGACTATTACAGGTGAGCCAACAAATCATTTGGAAAATGTAAATTTCATTGGGTTTTTTTTGGGTTTGTTTGGTTTTTTTTTTACATCAATGGAAAAAAACTGGACTCAATATGGAATTAAATTAAAAGAGACACGATGAAACCTCAGTCAGACGAAAAGAAAAAAATGAGCTGTTATAGGCTGAACAGTGTTTATAAGAATTAGATTCACCTGATATGATGAAATTATGTTAATTGACATGTTATCAAAGTTTGGTCGTTGTTAGAGTTGTGTGGGACATTTCTCTGCACTTTCCAGTTAAGAAATGAACTGAGTCTTTTTCAGTTGTGCATATTTACCAGTGGAAAAACTCAGTGTGACCAGCAGGTGGAGGCATAAGCCTGTTTTCAGTGACGGGGGCCCATCAAAGCTTTTCATGCAAACAAGTGGAGGAAGTGGAGATGATGTGAAAGGACTATTGAATCTGCCTTACTCGGAGAAAATCAGTGTAACCAGGGTGTCACAAAATGTTCTAATATGGAAGAAAATGAGGTGTATAACTGAATTTCATAATTTGGCTGGATCTGTCTTTCCTGCCTTCTGGGCATCACCAAGTGGGAATTACACACTCGCTGTGAGATATATCACTGGAAACATCACACACGCTTCCAAAATGTGTCCAAATGTTCATGAATTAATTAAGATTACAAGTTAATGCCGTGAGAACATCACGCCAAATTATACACACTGCTCAGAATAGCAGCTTGCACACTGTGCATCTACATCATGGGTGTAGGCGTATGAAAACAGTGCCAGCCCCCGGCCCTCGTTCCTCCCTCACAGGCCCCCAGGACATCAGTGTGAGTACAGCCTCTGCCTGCACAGGGGGTGGGGGGTTGCCAGACAGCTCAGAGCCACACATTTAGCTGTTTATGTAGCCTGTCAGTCACAACGACAGGAGATGCATCAATCCTCTCCTGGAAGGAATAGCAAGCACATTTTGACAGGTAGACTTCCTCCGCCGCCTGAGAGATGTGTTATAGACAAAGAGGGGAGGAGGGTGAGGAGGGAGAGAGGGGGGAGTAAACAGAGAGGAAAAAGATGGGATATTGATTCAACAACCTGGTCACAGTAGAGAGTGGTGCAAAAGTTATTAAAGGGCAAACCTGTCTCTTTCTGTCTAGAAATTACTTTTCCATACAAGTGAATGAAGCTCTACATTGGTTGGGACAAGTGGCACCAAGTACAGGACTGTGACACCAGAGGAGGTTAAATAAAAGTTAACTGAGCAACACAGCGATCAATTAAGAGAGTAATTAAGATGACCATCAGGGGGCGACTCCACTGGTTGTAAAAAGAAGTCATTGCATTGAAGTCTATGGGAAAATGTCCCTACTTCTCCCTTCATTTATTAGCTCAGTAAATGTTTTCCTAATGAGTTTATGGTCTCAGTCTCTAGTTTCAAGTCTTCATTACAACATGATGTTCATTTTTTAAATGATGGTCCATTTAGAGGAAAATAGACCATGAAGCAGGGGATGAATTAGGGGGCGTGGCCACTGTGTGATTGACAGAGCTTCACACAGCTTGTGTCTGGTTCTACAGCCGTGGTAGCCATGTTCACCATCTTACTTTAGCGTGTTTGCAAAACAAAGTACAGCTGAAGCTGATGGGAAAAGTTAAATTTTAGGTCCTAATGATGGCACCAGATAATCAAATCAAGATTTTAACGGTTCATCCTGAGAGGAGCATGAATATCTGCGTCAAGCATCATGGCTGTTCATTCAGACGTTTATATATTCAATCGTCACAATCTCACAGCAGTGCTGCAACAAAAGTCAGGGGATCATCAAAGTCAGTAGGATTCATCTTCTGGGGACTATGAATATCCCTATGAAATTTTATGGAACGCCATGAAATAGTAGCTGAGATATTTCAGTCCAAAGTGGTGGAGCAGCACTGAAATCCCTCGAGCTGCGCTGTTGGCAAGGCAGGAAAAATAAAGACAGACAAAACAAAATTTAGGTTTAGGCAATTCTCACAACCACATGTCAAGTGGAACGTGATGAAGTCCATGGCCGAGGCAACTCTGTCTTTCTCTGTTATTATATGATTGAGTGAGTGGAAGCAGCCAAGATACAACTGGCTATGACTGCACATCTGTCAACACCAGACGACAGGCACGCTCTGAGCCGACGGCTCCCTCTCCGAGCTCTGTCATCCCACATTATCTGCACCGAAAACATTCTCCAAGTTCGCTCACTGTCCAACAGTTTATACACCACATCACGCAGGTTGTGACTAACTGCACCTTTCACTGTCCAGGTTGAGTTCCAGCATATTTAGGCGCTGAGAGCAGGTTACATCATTTGGAAACAACCCGCTGCAGATGTTTTATTTCACATACGACATGCTCCGTCCATGGACCATTAATCAGAGCGAGCCTGTGTTCATTAATCCACTGTACGCTCACATTACCCATTGCTTTCATCATCCCCTAATGTCATAATGTGCTCAGGATAATGCACATTACAATAAATACTGAGGGTGATATTTATTTCCACAAACAGATGGGTTTCAACGAGGTTGTTAGACTGTGGGAGTCAATAAAAGATTTTAGCTCAGCACTATGAGTAGTAACCTCACAGCCTCAGATTGACCTTTTTTTTTTTAGTTTGAAAGCTCTGCAGTGCATTGCAGTGTCTTTCAGCTTATCATTTTGGTTTTGCAGCTCCCAACTTTACTGGCTTGGTTCACTCTCACCGCTCTCTCATTGTTTTTGTCCACGTTGGACAGTCAGGTGACCAGGTGTCCTGCTTTATGTAGCATTTGGCCTCCAACCAGAGACTGTTTATAAAGAGTGGGTCTGTAAAGTGAAGCCAATGCTGAAGAGCCATAAACCTTCATTCTCTCTAATGACCATCAGGGGGCGACTCCACTGGTTGGAAATAGAAGTCAGATTGTATTGAAGTCTATGGGAAAATGTCCCTACTTCTCACTTGATTTATTAGCTCAGTAAATGTTTTCCAAATTAGTTTATAGTCTCAGTCTCTAGTTTCAAGTCTTCAATACAACATGATGTTCATTTTTTAAATGATGGTCCATTTAGAGGAAAATAGACCAGAAAGCAGGGGATGAATCAGGGGGCGTGGCTACTGTGTAATTGACAGACTGTACCACCCAATCAGGACAGAGTACAGAGAAGGTCAGATCCACCCCTCACTCCTCCTCAGCTCCACCTTCTCCTCCAAATATGGTTTCTTTTAGTTTAAAAAAACAAGATGGCCGACATCCAAATGACAGACTGGAGGCTTCAAAACAGCAGCTCACAAACCAATGGATGACGTCAGGGTGGGTTGTCACTTATTGAGATAATGTCCTACATTTTTTTTCAAAAAGTCGAAATCTGGCTTTTGTCCAGTAGCTGTGAAGAAAAGAAACGTCTTTGACGCTTATGTTACGCCCAACAGGAAAAACTGCAAGTCACCACAAAGTCACAAGCTCTGCATATTTCAGCCAAATGTGACAGAGACTCACAAAAGAAACTGAAGGTTTTTTTGCCTTTTGATTATTTTTCAATTTTAAACGGGGAAGATGAGAATTTCACAAGAACTGTGGCTGAAAGCAGCAGAAATAACGAGTGTTTACACCACTGTGCAGCTCAACATTGTCCCACACAAACACACTCTTTGCCGCACATTTACTTTGTTGGGATGTGGTCACCATAGCTTTAAACCAACTGGTCAAGCACATACCATTCAGGCTTGGTCCTGAAGTGGCCTGGGTTCAACTCCGACCTTCTGCTGTGTGCCCTCTCTCTCTCTCCTTATCTTTCCTGTCTCTCTCTCTCTCTTCAAAGCTATAATAAAGGCATAAAAAGCCTTAAAAATAACCTTAAATCCTGTGAATATAGTTGAGCATTTAACAGCTAAAACAGCGTGAACATTGAACTTAAATGACTCTATAAGAACAAGGCTGAGTGTCTACAGCCTTGCTAGCAACTCTGTGACGCTGCATTTAGCCACAGTGGTGCTTTGTGCTGGAGTAGAAGTCAGGGAGTCATTAGGATTCATCCTCTGAGGATCATACCGTCCCTGGAGCCATTGTACTACTGAGGCTAAAAACATTCAAGTGTATTGACTTTGGATCGAGGGGCCAGACTACATTAAGGTAAAGATCAATAAAGTGCATAAATATCAGGTGTAGCCTCTCCGGCAAACAAAAGACGCTTATGTCATTGTTTCTTCTCTCAAACACATTGGTGTTTCGAAGTAAAAATACATTCTCATGCAAAACTACCGATCCCCAAAAAATGTTTTACATATACAAATAAACTGAATGAGAAGAACCATTAATTGTGTTGTGCACAAGCAGCAGCTGCTTTTCCTCATGTGATTTAGTCACAGACAAAGATTAAAATCAAAAAAGGTAACTTTGAGCCGGGCACAGAGATTTTGGGGGGCAGCTGCTCAAGTAAAAAATAAAAGGGCACCCCTTTCAAAATGATCCGTTAAATTACATACATAAATAAAATAACTTACATTTACTTTTTTCAACGCCCATGCAATTATGCAGATGTTAAAAACTCAGCAGATTTAAACAAAATTATCGATTTGCACCAAGGCAAAGTTTTGTAGCATAACATAAAACAGCTCTAAGTACTCTAAGTAAATAAAAAAAATAAATCTACCCCCAAACAACAATGTAGGTCCATGCCCAAGTGCAACAATCAGGCTGTGTAGTGAGGCAAAGGGAGCAAAAACGAGCAATAAATGAGCAAAATCTATTTTGAGTAATGTAATTAAAGGTTAATTTCCCAAAAGTATAGTTACAGTAGGATATTGTGCCCAACTTCAGGGGCCCAACCACATAGCTACTTTTTCTGTAGACAAATTTTAAAACTAATATCTGGACATAAAACAGAAGAAATATCTTGCAAAAAGGGCTTTTATCATGTCAGAGCTCAGACCAACAGAGTAACAATGGAAATTTGTGCCATTTGTATCCTCAACGTTTGACTACAAATTCAGACATTACTCAACATCTATTCTTACACTTGGCCGGTTTGTGGCGTCCTTGGACAGAGACTTACTGTAAATGTCTGAGTCCATCAAATGTGTAATAATAATAAGGTCAGAAAGGTAACGACAATCTGCACGCAAAAATCACCGTGCTTTGTGTCTTTGTATCTGAGCAAAAGATAAAATATTAAAAGGGGAAAGACCTCGAGGAAACAGCGATCATCAGTTACAGAGGTCAACGTTTTCTGGGCCAAATGAACAAGGGAAAACACATTATCTGAGCCTGGCTGGCAGTCACACATTTAGATATGCATGCTCAGTGCACCTGCACACAACAACACACGCGCTTATCTGATGTGGGGCCCTTCGCTGTAAGACAAGAGGGAAATAGACCTGCCAACAAACGGTTTACCTGCCAACTGGAGGAGGCGGAGGCAGCCTGACGGGACTTGTCAACACATCCGAGATGACTGACGACAAACCGTGACATGCAACATTTCTGCAGCCTCCATACGAACTGGAAGCTCCCGCTGAGGCAGAACCGGACAGAGAAGGTGACCAGGAGGGGAGGTCAGAGCCACATCCCAGACAGGAAGCTCAGATAGACCACGGCCTCTGACCTCTGCCTGTCAGGCCTCAAGTCAGTCGACCAAATCCAGCACAGATCCCCTGACAATCCAGATCTCAACATCCCCCCCCCCACTGTTTCCCACTGAAAACACAACCACCAGTACTGACTCACATGAGGAGAGTTAAATCAGCCCCTCAATCAAAATGAGACCTTCAACCAAGTAAGTGTCAACCCACCATGATGTCACCCATCAGTTTGTGAGCTGCTGTTTTAAAGCCTCCACTTTCTGGTCTATTTTCCTCTAAATGGACCATCATTTAAAAAATGAACATCATGTTGTATTGAAGACTTGAAACTAGAGACTGAGACCATAAACTCATTAGGAAAACGTTTACTGAGCTAATAAATCAAAGGAGAAGTAAGGACATTTTCCCATAGACTTCAATACAATCTGACTTCTTTAACAACCAGTGGAGTCGCCCCCTGATGGTCATTAAAAAGAATGAAGGTTTAAGGCTCTTCAGCATCGGCTTCACTTTACAGACCCAGAGTCTACGTCCACTTTTATGTCCAGTCTGTGGTTTCAACTAATCGCACTACATGAGGAAGAGGAGTCAACTGATCAGAATACAGTCTAAGTTTTAGTTGGTGAAGGTACAAAAACTAACCTAAACTATCACAACAGGCCAAAACAATTTATAACACAAAACTAACTGTCTAATCTGGCAACACTGAATCAACAAATGTGTAACCATCCAGTTAAAACAAGCTGGAAAATCCCAGAATCCCATTCATCAGATATGAAAAAGTTGCTGTGTGGATAAAAACAAAAGAGAAAATGTGAAAAAAAAGCCGCAGAATCAATCGTGACGTAAATTAAACATGGGATTTAAACGTCCACTCAAGCTTCTACTGAGGAGATAAAAACATCAGACGTGTCTGGAGCGATGGGGAGACTCTAACTTCTCTCAAACGAATAAATGAACGGCCCTCTTCTTCTGCAGTAGTTTAATGGTTCAACACCACAATTCATCCTGATGTGTGCAGCAAAAACAGTAGAGGATGGTAAAGCACGATGATTTGCATTTTCTTTTGCTGATATTATGGAAATTTGGTTAAAATTTGCACCACATTTGGATGCAAACCTAGATTAGTGACCATTAGGGGGATTCAGCCTGGAACAGCCTGGTGTCAAAATGAAGCAGAGGGGTTTGTCGGTGGGGTTGTGTTTTTTACAGGAAGTTCAGGGGGACAAAGAGATTCATGCAGTAAAAGCCGGTTTTGCAGTGACAGACAGGAATCTACAGCTGTGGAAAGTTGATTGTGAGGTAAAGAGCAGGCTATGGATGTTTGATCGGCTGATGCAGCACCTGGCAGCCAGAACTCCCAGAAATCCCATTTTGTGCAACACAGTTCCTACATTTCACCCCGGTTTGCCTTAAAAACCATTTTTATCCCCTTTCGATACAAACTTTCCCTCCTCTCTCTCTCTCTCTCTCTCCCTTCTGACTGCTGTCTGATTGTTGGGCTGAGCGAAGTCATCATCAGATCCATCAGTGCAGAGTCATTGCCTGAGGAAACACGGGCCAATTATGGCCATAAATAATAATGGGAGCGTGCGTCTGGCATGATGACTGATGGGCCTCTCTCACAGCTCATTTACATGGCTTTTGTGTGGCCATCAGCGGCTTCGCTCCAGTGTAATGTTCAGCAAATGAGCCTTTCAGGGAAGATTGTATGATTCAAGGGTGGAGGCGGGATGGCACTCAGGGCCAAACACATGGACTGGAAACGGGGAAGTGGTGTTTATTGTCCCTCTACTTGTTGCCGTACGTGCACAGATTTCCTGTGTGTGCTCATGTGCAGGCTTGCAGCTTGTGTTTGTGCATGTGGGTCAGACAAAGAGAAGTCCACGTCCATCCATCAGCATCAATTACCGCGACATGGAGAGAGATTGATTGTGTCTGAGTGGTCAGGTAACAAACCAACCGCCTCCCACACTTGAACACACACACTGCAGATACTTTACATGTGCCTGTCAGACACCTGTCCTCTTATCCTGCCCCCCCTGCTGTTTTGTAAAGGGCTAGGTGAAAAATGATAGAGTCACTCCAAAACAGAGATTGGTGGTCAGTTTTTAATTTCTCAAGGTCGGTGTCAGCGGCTTTCGCAGAATCCTTAATCTGTCCTTTGGGTCGGCAGCAGCCTCCAGCCAGAGAACAAAAGGCTGCAGCGTGCTGACGTGTGTCCCGGGAGCTGATAAGCCTGGTTGTTAATGGTGTTAGGGTAGATTTCATTACCCCCTCCAGACTGCTCTCATTAAATAAACATCCTCCTGTCACATCCCTCACCCAGCGAGTAGAGGTGTAACCGAGGCAGGAGGGATGAGGGGAGAGGAGGTATGAGGGAGACAGACAATAAAGTCGAATGTTAATGAAAAAAATGTCAATCAGCGTCAAAGCTGCTGCAAAACTTTGGTTGGCGTTTTCGTGGACCAGCTTGTTGAGCCAATTTGGCTTCGTTTCAGCTGCGGTTTGCAGAAAAACTCTGAAGATCTCAGTTTGTTGGTTCAGACTGGATGGATTGTCGTTATATATTTGTCACGGTCCACAAAGGATGAATCGCTCCGACTTTTATGATTTGCTGACTTTCCATCTCGTGCAACCAGCAGCAACTATTGGATGGATTGTCAATAAATTTTGTCCAGAAATTCAATATCCCCAGAAGATGAATCCTAGCGATTAAAGTGACTTTTTCAATTTCCACCATCAAATTTTGAATGAATCCTATTGTCTTGCCCTGTTCACTGCTTTGGCTTATATTGGCAAAACTAATGCTAAATAGCAAATGTTAACATGCTAACATATTAAAATAGGTGGAGACCATGGAATACATTAGCATTAGCATTGTCATCAGCCAAATTTTTTTCCAAAAAAATGTCAAAAGAAAATCCAAATGAAAGACGTCATGACTAGGGTGTTCAATATCAAAGGCCCCCAACATATCCCAAGATTCATTGCGTGTCGGTAATGAAAATAATATGGCAGCAAAAAACACCAACAGAGATCCAGTGAACTACACTTTTAGATGTTGGTATTGAGCAAATGGTACAACTGTTGTCAGGGCTGCTAAGCGATCCACGCTTTGCAACTCAACAGTAAGGGCGGGAACAAAAATCCTTCGTAGACCACGTCCTCCAAAGGATGCGGCCCTTGAATGGGGACACAGCTAATGTGAGTATGTTAGCACGCTAACAGAGCCGCTAACATGGCTGTAGACTTTGTTAGGACACAGGTGATACTGTGTGATCCAGTCATTTACAGTGTTTCCACAGGTGCATCCCTCCCTGACCCTGACTCAGTTTCCCATTTTCCACTCCATCACCTCTTCAGACAGCGTTTTTCTTTCCGTGTCTTTCTCTTTCTCCCGTTAGTTTTTCTCCACTGTTTTCTTTGCGGCCGACCCGTCCTCACCCTGTCACCTGACCTTGTATGGACTCCCCTTCCTCCCGCTCTTCTCCCTCCTCTTCCCTTCCTTTGCTCCTCTCCTACGCTCTGCTTTGACAAATCTATGCCATCATCCTCTCTTCATCTATCAGGGTGCTCTCATTGTTTTGACGTCTAGTTAATTCTCGGCTCATGATTTATCAAATTCTTATTACCGCTTGCTGAAAGCCTCATTCATTGTCCTGATGTATGGTAATGATAGTCCTGGTGTGGCTGCCTGAATCGCAACAAACCCACTCATTTTTCTTCTTCTTCTTCTTCTTTCTCTGTCCTCCCTCCATCTCTCCGTCGCTGCTTTTCCTTTGCAAACTGTTTTCTTTTTACTTTGTCCTTGTAGCTGTCTTCTCTCATCTCCCAATAATCCACACAGGGTTTAGCATCTTTGCACATATTCACACAAACACATAAAAGTGTCCTCTTGGAAAACGCCTTAACTATAACCTATAATAAAATTCTCAAACCCCTTTAAACAGTGTTGTTTAACACAAGACAAGTTGTCAGTGAATTTTGGTAAATTAGAGCTTCATGAATTCAATAGTTGTTGACAAGTAATTGTTGTTATCTTAGAAAAGATTTCTTGTGCAAAGCACTTGTTGGGAAATGTTTTATTGTTGGTTGAGCTTTGACATTTAAAGTATTTGTTTTATACGGAGGCTCAACAGTGGCAGGACTTCTCATCATGTGCTACAGGTTTTCACAACTGCTAAAAACCTTCAATGCTTTTCTCAAAGCTGTGAACACAAGCTGCCATTTCTTGGTTTTGTGCTCAACTCCACCGAGCACCAGGGGGAGCTGTGAAATGAAGAGAAGCTTTTAAAAGCCTTATGTTAACGGGGACAGGTCTTTAAATGTTGAAGGACAATTTTGTGCATCATTTTGATTTGATTTGATTTGATTTTATTTAATTTGAAAAATAAATATTGCATCCTCCAGACCTGAAGAATAAATGTCTGATCAAACAAGTCATATATATATATATATATTCATATATATTAAGTGGCTACGTAAAGGACATAGTCTCTTCAATCACCTGAAAACAGCTTTATTCAAGCTCAGATCACACACAAAGCCGAACAAAATAAAAACATAGCTGTTCATTTGTTCCACACTACATCGCACACAGTGTTCAGAGCTGGTGGCTCCAGAAACCTTTCCCCCAAAATACATATTCACAGCTCAGTAACGGTTACAAGGTCGCCTACTTCAAGTACTGCAAGTATTAAAGTATTGACGGGCTAGATATATTACAAACAGTAAAACATCTGTACAGCAAAAGGCAAAAAGGAAAATGAAAATGAAAAGCACATCACGCTGTAAATGTAACTGCAGAATAAAACTGAAGAAGAGATTTATTCATAATCGACAATAAACGTTCTCTTTGTCCTGTTTCCCCTCAGTCCATGAACGAGGACGTGATCTAACACAGCTGCTCACATTTCATCTGAAATTACTGTTCTTCGTCTTGGTCTTCCTCCTCTTCCTCCTTTACCTCTCAGATCATTTTCCTCCATTTTAAACTTCTTTTATCGTGTTCATCACATCAGTAAAAAAGTGTGAACAGTTTTGACTTGTTGCGTATTAACTATGACGTCTGTGCTGAAGTTGTGTTTAACTTCTTCTACCGCGATGCATGATGAATGAATCACAGTGTGTTTTACTGAGCGAAAGTGTGTTTAGAGTTTCGCAAAAAAAGGTGGAATGAGAAATGAAACTGTGAAAATGTGTTTATGGTTTTGCCAAAACAGTCATTGATTCAATCAATGGGTTCAGGCCTCTGAGCATTTGGTTCAAAGAGCAGAATTTAGTGTTTAAACAATTCAGAGAAAAACAATAATACATTTAATCCTTCAGTAATAGAAATAGATATGCACATTATAAATACAACAATTTAAAAATTACAAGTAAAAGTCTTGCATTTATGATTTTACTTAAATAGAATCAGCTAAATACTGTTTGTAATTGTCAAAAAGAAAAGCCTCTGCAGAAAGTGTTTATCTATATATATTATACTTGAACATAATGTATAATGAATATGTAACATTATTAGATTGTTAATGCAGCAAGTGTAAGTAGGAATTTAAAGCAATTTTAAGTACCTCATATAAAGTAAAAGTAGCAATACCACAGAGTAGAAATACTTTGTTTCAAGCAAAAATATTATTTTATGTATCAGACATCACTTTAATGTTGCAGCTGGTTCAGGTGAAGCCATTTTTTTTAGTTTGTACCCTGTCGGATTTGTCTAATCAATTTATTGATTACATAATGTTTTATTACTCTAAATCTGGAAAGCGACTTAAGTTATCAAATAAATCTTGATGAGCAAAAAGTGCAATATGTCCCTGTGAAATGTAGTGGAGAGGTGGTAGGAAATGAAAAAAAAAAAAAAAGTAAAGGGGAAATATTTCAAAATTATACTTATACAACATTATATATAGAGTTGATGTACTTTTAAACATCATTTCCCAACCTGAGGGTCGTAAGATAAATCTGAGGGGCGATCAGATGGTGATGGGAGATGGTGGCAGTGGTGATATTAGTCCATACTAAGCTGCAGTGTTGTTACAGTAAAGCACCAGATTTTTGATAACATTAAGATTCTCTACAGAAATTGGATGTTACTCGCAGCAGCTGCCGACTTCACGCTGCCAACAGTGAGTCTGCTGCGCTCTTCTCTAAGCCAACCACAAACCCAGTGGCACCGTGCCTGGTACATCTCCTCACACATTTTTTTTAAGCTGTAGTTTAGGTATACCTCACAATATAATGCAACCCAGGAGGAAGTATTCATATTCTGAAGCAAACGTTGCTACACCACATTATTCCACATTCAAAGTAAAGAAAAAAAAGTAAAAGGTCAGAGGTCAGCTGAACATGTAAAAAAAAAAAAAAAAAAGTATAATTTGGCTGCAGATTTATGGAGAATAAAGTTTCCAATGATAAATTACTATTTCACTGGATTGCTGTCATTCTTTGTAGTGATCACAATAACAATGCAAACCACTCAACACTTCATGGATTTGTCCAGGAGATTCACATAAAATGACAACTTTACCATAGACATATCAAGAATATTAACCTACTAAAGGTTATTTACTTATTTTGAAGACCGTATTATATTTATGAAGATATGAAAAAAATTTTTGTTTTGTTTTTATTTTATTATAAAACTTACTTTTCTTACTTTTTATTGGATTATTATAATTAATTGTTATTGGAGTCTGACAACATGAAAAGAACCTTAAAGTTAATTGATTTACTAATTTCTTGCGTTATTTTATATTTTACTTAAAATCTCAGGACAAGCATCGTTTTATTTTCCCATAATGCTTTGTGGTATGTTATCAGGAAGCATAAGCTAATGTCAGGGACTAGTAGCTAAGGTCTTCATTGCTATATTTGTTCACATTTTGGCTTATTGCTCCTATTAAAAATACGCCGAATTAGTTATTAGAAGTTGATGTTTACAGTGTACTAATGGATGGACGGATAAATATCACTGGACTATTTTTATACTGAAGAAAACTTTAAAACGTGATGATTCTCAAGCAAGTTCAGGAGCGTCTTCAGGAGCGTCTTGTTTGTATGATTCCTATGCGGATTTATGGACTTTTCCTCCCGATGGACATCGGAGACAAAGCTATCTACAAAAACTGTAAGTCACACTAAATCTAAAAATATATGTTACATAAATGTGCGTTCAGATTTGACTGAGTTAATGTGACTTGAAGAAGAAGTAGGAAAATGTGCGATTTGGCGCTAACGGTTTGAAAGTGGGCTTCACCTGGCACCTGTTTATTATTTACGTCAGTTAAATCACAGTCTCGTGTTAGTAGCCAAATTAAATCTGAGTGTGAAAAGTAACAAGCAGCTTTATCTATAAAATGAATACAATGGGGTAAAACATTCACAATTCCTCCTGAATTAGTGAAATATATAAAGTATAAAAACATTTAAATTAAGAGAGCACTGTTTAAAATATCTAGTTTTTCCTTAGAAATTCTGATTTGTAAAACTTATTAAATTGTGCATTAACTTCTCAAGTGAAATGCAAGATACTGAACCTTAATATTTAATAGTAGATGAACTATATGTGTAGCAGCAGTAAACTCTGTGTGATTGTGTGTGTGAATGTAGCTTCCATTGTGAAGTGTTTGAGTTGTGTATAAGACCAGAAAAACCAACTCAATTCATAATTTTTATGTCTTGTTGAGCATTAACTTCTCAAATAATCATTTTCAGGACATTTTTCAGTATAAACTTCCTCCTTTACTTGAGTGAATGTATGTAATATTCACATTGATATCAACAACAGACGCCTGATATAGGATGTGATATTTGTTGATATTGGTCGTTTAGATCTAGAAGCTATGTGTTGATGTGAGGCCAAATTTCCCATCCTGCAAAATCCACCTCAGCGTTTTTCCTCTCCCCCTTTATTTTTCCCGTCCTATCCAGCCTCTTCCTCGGCCTGTATGAAGGACATACTCCAGGGTAGAGGAGGTCAAGCATTAGCACAACTATCTAATCACTCCCTCTCCTCTTTTTCTCTCTCCTCCCTCTCTCCTCCTTCTCCACTGACAAGTCATCTGTCAACAGGCTGGCGGCCCTGGCCTCTCCATTAGAGCAGTGGCACCTGAGTATTTCTCAGTCCTGCACACACACACACACACACACACACACTTTTCCATGCACTTTTTCCAGACATCCTCCCTACGGGAGAGGAGGGAGGTGGGGGGAGATCAATGCTGCCAGCTTCATGCATCATTTGTCACACCGCTGCCCTCTCTTTAATGAGCTTGTCTGGCTTCAGCTCCTCCTTCTTTTTCATTCTCCCTTCATCTTCCTCACCTCTCATCCTTTGCTCAGCTGACGATTTCAATCTTTAAACATGTACATCCACTTTTCTTTGGCTCCGCTCTTGTCCCACTGTCAGACTCCTCTGATCCCTCTTTATTTAGGTTAATGATACAGGTTTTGTGCTTTGTAGCGAGTGGAAATAACAGAGGTCACCCAGTGGACAGTGGTGGAGGATCAGAGCTTTACTTTTAAGTGAAACTACCGATACCACAGTTTCAGAACATTCAATTTCAAGTAAAAATCCTTCATTCACAGTCCTATTTCAGTAAAACTATGGAAGTATCAATAAAGATAAAAAGTATTAGGTTGAGTTGGAGCTAATTTAAACACTTTGATATGAACAAACTAATTATATTGTAATTATTTTGGCAGATATTGTGATACGAGTCATTAGTTGGAGTTTTTGCATTTAATTTTCACTGAAAAGAATTTTAAAATGGTGATGACCTGATTTTTCTTGTGGCTTGTACCAAACAAACATGTTCCTTTAAGTCTGGAGAATATGATTTGTAGGCTGCGGTGTCTCTGCAGCATCACAACGCTTATGGTGTTAACAATACACAACAATCTTGTGACAAAATAAACTGCAGCTCCTGTGATTTGGATCTTGAACTTTTTGCACAATTTTGATTATATTCAGATTAATTGTGCAGTTGCAGCTTCAACTAATGATTATTTTTTTTATGGATTAATGTGCTGATTATTTCCTCTGTTAATCTTGGACAAAACAAACTACACTATAAATCATTTGAGCTGGTTCAACTTCAAAATGTGAAAGTTTCCCTGTTGCTGTAAAACCAGCTCAGTCAGGAGAGACTTCCTCAGGACACTCGTGCTATTAAATATAAATATCTATATAATATAGGACGTGCATAACAATCAATACACTTCTTTCTTTTGCAGTATTTTTGTTGTTATGTCTCTTTAAATACCTTTTAAATTATCAGCACGTAGAGCGGGTTTTCCACTATTTGGAAGGTCGGTGGTTCGATCCCCGGCTCCTCCAGTCCACATATCAAAATGCAAGATACTGAACCCTACGTTGCCTCTGATGGCTGCTCCATCTGTAGCAGTAGATGAGTTATATGTGTCGTAGTAGTAAGT
Organism: Rachycentron canadum; assembly: GCA_038496675.1. Lineage (NCBI taxonomy): Eukaryota > Metazoa > Chordata > Actinopteri > Carangiformes > Rachycentridae > Rachycentron > Rachycentron canadum. The sequence goes on from CM076666.1 coordinate 19,569,348, forward strand.
GGTGTATGAATGTGTATGTGAACGGATGAATGTAACTTTCATTGTAAAGTGCCTTGAGTGGTCAATAAGACTAGAAAAGCTCTATGGTGCTGGGATGATATTTCTATTAATTACTCTACAACAATAGTTCTTACTAACGTCTAATTTGATGTATTTGTAGCTCATAAGTTGCTAATAACTTTAGCATCTGTATTTGTTTGATGGAGACACAAGCTTTGGCAAATTGTAGACGCCAGCCTCCACACACCAGGTGGCGCTGTGGAAAAAATAAAATCTAGGAAGTTTATTTATAAACAAGTATCATGTTTTATAAAATCATTTGTAATGTAAAAGCTTAATTTGTAAACTAGTAGCTGTGGCTGTCAGCGAAGTAAAAAGTACAATTCCCCTCTAAAATGTGGTGAATAATAAATGTGGTGAAGTATAAAGTAACAAGTCAGTAAATGTGAGTAAATGTTCTTCCCCTCAGCCTGTGGGTAATAGTCTTGGACAGGCTGGAGTGCTGCCGCTGGGCCGGTAAATATGTGACGGCGGTAAAACATGCTTAGGTAATGATGGTAGATGAGTAGTTGCCACGGTGCTTGAGCAGCTAATCTGTCTTAAGAAAACCAGACGAATGAGCTGTTCACCAGTTTGTGTGTGTGTGTTTAACAGAGAGAGAAATAAAAGAGGGAGGGAGGAGCCCTGAGTGCTTCTATTAAGAGATATATGTGGTGCCACTTCTCGTTGTGCTGCCAGGAGTCACCTTACTTGTCCCACAAGAGGTGATGCATGGGCCCCAGGACCCCAAACATAACACCTCATCAGCCTGGATGACTGTGCACAGGCGGATCAGTGGCTGTGTGTGCATGTCTGGGGTTTTCACTGGGACTTAGTCTGCATTTGATGTTTATCTCTGAGGCCGTAGCTGCAGAGACACAGTCGTTGGTGTAATCCTGCAAATTCTCAAATAGAAACTACGACCTTTATTTACCTGAGAGACAAACAACTTAGCCTTTGAGTCTTTTTCTGTCGGCCATCGTGGTTTCTTGAAACCACGTGTGGAGGAGAAGGTGGAGCTGAGGAAGAGTGAGGGGTGGATTTATAATAATTAATAATTACCTTCACCACGTGCTTTAGTTGCCGAACCCAAACCATAGTTTATTTGTTACAACTACAATTTTCCCAAACCCTGGATATACAGAACTCAATGTTATCTTATGTGTGAACTACAATCTCAGATGTCAACTAACTGGTTAGGGTTGGGTTAGTTGTCCACAAAACCTCCTCCTCAAGAGCTTTCACTGTGTTATAATGGCTTTCTACTTCTTCTTACTACTTAGGTCATGTGTTAGGTCATGTCTAGGGTTCAGAAACCACAGCAGTGTCAGGACCAAGTGTCAACCCTCTGTGACATCAGCCATTGTGTTTGTGAGCTGCTGTTTTGAAGCCTCCAGTTTATAATTTGTCTGTCGGCCATCTTGCTTTTTTTAAACCAGAAGAAACTATTTGGAGGAGAAGTTGGAGCTGAGGAGGAGTGAGGGGTGGAGCTGACCTGCTCTGTACTGTATCCTGATTGGGTGGTACAGTCTGTCAGTTACACAGTGGCCACACCCCCTAACTAATCCCCTGCTTTATGGTCTATTTTCCTCTAAATGGACCATCATTTAAAAAATGAACATCATGTTGTATTGAAGACTTGAAACTAGAGACTGAGACCATAAACTCATTAGGAAAACGTTTACTGAGCTAATAAATCAAGGGAGAAGTCTGACTTCTTTTTACAACCAGTGGAGTCGCCCCCTGGTGGTCATTAGAGAGAATGAAGGTTTAAGGCTCTTCAGCAATGGATTCATGTTTCACACCCAGAGTCTACGTCCTCTTTTTATGGTATATCCTTGTTCTTTTAGCACTGTTTTGGTCTCCACCAGCTCCTATGTTTTTAATATTGCATAGGAGCTGGTGGCCAAATGCTCCACTGTGTTTGTTAACTTTGTTTTTGCCATTCGATGGCAGTGTTAGCTCACAGATATCAATCATAGCAACTTTAACTACACTGCACAAGGCTGCCTGGGTATGGACTTAAAAAGGCCGGACACTGTAGTCATGCGTCATCTGTACCTCAGACAGACTCTGTTTGCACTCTGCAGCTGTGCAAAGTTGGAGTCAACATGGAGAAGAATGGCATCACCACAAAGGCAAACCCAGTACACAACTGGTCCGTTCATATGTGTGCATGCAGCTGAATAGCGTCGAGTGATGTGGGCAGTAGTCATAGATTGCAAGGTTGCAATATTCACCTTCAGCAGTGCAGCACTTCAGCATCGGGGAGGTAGTGAGACTAAAATAAAATGCTCTGGTGTCATTTCTGTCTAGAATGAGCTCCAAACGGTGATTTATGAGACACACGAGGGTCCTGAAGGCTGGAAATCACAGCCTTAATGGATGAAGTCCTGTGGATACAGAAACATAAAGACAGGCAGAGCAGGACGCTAAATTTCTCTCCGTGCAGAGGAGTGAGACTTAAGGGGAACATTTATCCTAAAACACTCTTTAAAATGCTTTTTAAAAAGCCTATTGGTGATGTAACTTGTTGTCGTGGAGGCCATTTAGATATGTATCGCTGCATTTATCTTCACTATTACCGCATCAAAAGTGCATGAAGTGATGTCACACAGAGTTTTGCAGCTACTAAATACATCTACATTTGTCAGTTCCCTGGAATCAAAGACTCACATTTTCCACCATTGAGTTTACATGGAAAAAAAACATCATAGAAGAGAAGACGCAGACACAATTTTCTCCACTGATATTTGCCTCCATAGACCATTTGACCACGAGGGAATACAGCTGCAAAACCTGTTGTGTTTCTTCATTTTACCTTGAGACTATGAGTCAGTCCTAGTGCACTCTGCTGTACCGTACACATCAGCCAGAACATTATGACCACCTGCACGACATTGTGTATGTCCCCCTTTCGCTGCAAAAACAGCCCTGATCCATCAAGGCCTGAAAAAATGACAGGTGGAGCCTCCATGGATCAGACTTGTTGGTCCAGATCATCCCACAGATGCTGGATTGGACTGAGATCTGGGGGATTTGGAGCCAAGTCAACACCTAGAACTGGTTTTTGTTCCCCAAACCTCCTGAACCATTGTTGCAGTGTGACAGTAAAAGTCAGACAATCTCAAGAGGATTCACTGCATTATAATGTTATTCTACTTCTGTTTTTTTGAAACCAGTAGAAACCATATCTGGAGGAGAAGGTGGAGCTGACCTCCTCTGTACTCTGAGACATAGACTCATTAGGAAAACATTTACTGAGCTAATAAATGAAGTGAGAAGTAGGGACATTTTCCCATAGACTTCAATACAATCAGATTGGAGTTGCCCCCGATGGTCATTAGATAGACTGCAGGTTTGAGACTCTTGTTGTTTTCTGTAATTAAATTAAATTCCACATAAATACGTTCATTCAAAGACTACAGAAGTACTTCAAATGTTTCAGTTCAGTTTCTTTTATTTTTGTGTATTTTCAACCAGGAGATGTGTGTTTTTATAGAACAGCAGTGCCTTGTAATCCCATGACGCCAGACGTTTGGCATGGCACAGAAATAGAAATAAAACAGCCCCATCAAACACTGTATCATATTATCAGGGGTAATAAAGACATGAGAACGACTTGGTTCGTGTATTTATCAGTGTGAGAGTCTCTCTGCTGTCCCTGCCTGGTCCTCACTCCCTCCCCCTCCCCTCAGTCCAGCAGCTGGCCCATTCCTCAGTGTTATTATTGGATTTCAGAGCGCCGGGAGGGGGCGTATATCGCGCGCCCCCCCCCCCTCGTCAACCCCCATACCCCCCCCCTCCCGCCT